>JAXIVD010000354.1:70000-142500 GCA_036785275.1 Cancer borealis
TGTGTGTGTGTGTGTGTGTGTGTGTGTGTGTGTGTGTGTGTGTGTGTGTGTGTGTGTGTGTTTAGTACATACACAGACGTACAAACACACCCTTTTAGGGTATACAATACATGCTAAGACGAACAGAAACTACCCATTTAATGCTTTATTTATATAGTTGCTACAATCCATCTGCTCTGTTGTTCTTAGCATACCAGATCTGGCTTTAGTTTTTGTCCTGTACACTTGAAAAAACCCTCATGCTTCGGACTTAGCCTCCCTTGCTACGCTAATTTTGTGCTTCTATAATGGTGTGGTGTTGTCAGTGTTTTTTCTCCACATTTCCTAGCTTTTTCAATGTATTTATTCTCAAGATATCCTTCCTTCAGTTTCAATATACACATTACGAGTATAATTATCTTGACTTTTTTATTCCTATTTAATGTTCTATCCTATCAGTCACCTTTAGAATCACTCATCCTTTACTCTTGATGATTATGTATGAAATATATTGTTCCTGACCTAGGAGTATTTATTTAACAAACACTGTAAAGTGGCGTTTAACACTGATTCCTTGACTTTATTCATTTATTCGGATCCTCTGTCCCGTGAGGTTCCTTTGTTCAATGACTATCCCTTTTACCTGTCATTGAACTAACTACACCTGCCGGGTTAGTGTCACATCCATTTAGGGTTAAACATGACCTCATTCTCATCGGTCGTGCCTATAATGATCTATAACTTCTATTTGGTGGACAAGCTTCTATTCATAAAGTTAAGTCGATATTCTCTATTCTATCTACGTAAACATATTATCAGCATTATATTTTTTATTACATTGACACCAAGAATATATAGTTGGAGGTGAGTATGCTTATTTTGTTCTATCCTACGATTCTCTGCTGACAATTTTACTCCTTTATTCTGTTCCTAACGCAAATGTGTTACCTAAATGTGTACCGAATTCCACTTTTCTCATTTATAGGAGATTCAAAAATCTTACAGACTCCACCCCCTTCATAGTCTCTGTCAGCTACTAAAAACTATCAACAAATAGTTTATACCTTTATCCTTTCCATCTTAACAGTGCAGGTGGAACCAGTACTCTCTTTACCATCTCAAAGGTTCAACTCTTCGCCCAATATATCAATGGTCTAATGATTACAGGTGCCATTACGAAACTAATAGATCTACTGTTTTATTTGAGCGGATGAGGGTAGTAAGGTGGATGAGGTGGGTGAGGGTGTGCTTTATAGTCTCATGTCCCACGCTACACCCAACCTATCCATTCTGCACAGACGATTTTCTCTACTACAAATTTTCAGCTTCGGCCATGCATAACATTTGCACTGTATTCAATTCATGAAGACGAGGTGTGTTTATTTAATGTGGTTTATTTAATGTGAACATCCCTGTGATGATGATGATGTGAAATGTGTGAATAGCGTGTGAAGGAATTCCAATCACTCAAGGAGGAAAACATCTGATGCTAGAGTGACAGCTACCATGAAGAAAGTATAGCATATCCGAGAGCATAATAGTTAATAACTCCATGAGGAATAAGCGATCATCCAATGCAGGGGCTGACTAACTAGTTTCGAAAATACAATTATACGGGGGGAAAATCTATAACGTTATTCCATTTCAAGTAAACTGAATGTGGCAGGAGGTCGTTTTGAATAACGTGTTCAGTGGTGGTTTCGGCACGTCGTGCGTACTTCTCATTCTGTTCTTTTATCAATGTTTGTTTTTCATGCCATACACCTGTCCACTTGGTAATATTCAATGTGTTTCTATATTACATTTTGAAATTTGTCAGATTTTTCTTTCGATCGGTTGTGGTTCTCCTAAGGGGATTACGTCGCAAGTTACACATTCGATCCTTTGCTTGGTATGAGAAACAAAGTAATATTACTAACAATCTAAATTTTATCAAAATCATGCAATTGTTCTCTGCAAAGTTTCATGTGTATTGCTAAATAAAGAAAGCAATTTACAGATGGTCATTGCAAAACCTTTCTCGATACCTTTGAAGTCTTACATAATTGTTCATCCAATCCAACAGACAATGGTTTCAAGGATATAGACATGTATGTTGCTGCAAGAACTGCAGACTGGAATGTATCACACAAGAATACAAATATAAGAGAAAGTGAACTTTTGTGTTGTGTTCAGTATTGTTGGCAATTGTTGATATAAATCTGACTAATGGACAGTGAGAGGTCGGGAGTTTATGTGGACGAGTCACGATATTATTGTAATCAGGTCCAGCGTCAGAAAATGTCAACGAAGAACTGAGCCGTCTATGTTAAAGATGGCATTGTTCAAAATTCGAGGATGTTTTTTTTTTAAACATGTGGTGAAAGTAGAAAGATCGAATTGGTGTTTTTTATATGGTAAGGAAGCATGCAACCAAGGTCACAGTTTTCAATTATCAGTTCTATTCACAGTTACCTTGACAGTTTTGCCAAGGTAACTGTGAATAGAACTGAGAATTGAAAACTGTGACCTTGGCCGCACGATCCGCTCTTACACAGAAAATTCCAGTGTACTCGACGAAATTAATATAGAAACGCACCATTCTACTCTAGCATTCAGTGGTTAGATTGCAAAAAGTTTTAGACCGGCCCATTGCATTTTATATTGAAAAATTATGTCTCATGAAACAAATATCTACAAAAATCATCATCGAATTGATAGCAGTGGGTATTGAAACTTGTTTTTGTAAGACTTCACCAAACACTTCAGTAACTACAGTCCAGCTTGCAGGACACAGCAAAAACAGTGGTGAGTTTTTATAAGATTTGGATGGCTTTTGTTGCAAAGATGACAGTTTAATGTGATATTGAAAAAAATAAATTGTTTGTTACTTCAACCACCTGAAGGAATCGTCAGCATATTTTTCATTGAATATCAAAGAGCTTGTAGCACATACTCAAAAACCAAACTCATGCAGAGTTGTTAGATTACAAAGCAACCAACACAACGACCAAACATTCCTCGTTTGATTAATAATGAAAATCTTAAGGAGATGGATTAGTAATTCTTATTACTTGAGTGGAAGTAAACATTAAGTTGCATTAATTATGAATAACAAGATCACGAAGCTAAATAAACCACATGAAACTTACTGTGAGCCCCTCCATCCGTTGCCGTGACCTTCTCTGCCATGTAGATTTGCTTGCATGAAAAATGTTGGCTCACCACGCGAGCATCTTTCAACCTGTGAATTGATATAATATACGTTAACTATGAATATAACCTCACTTATGATACATTATAATATAGCGTGCGGAGAAACAGCAAAAAGACAAGCAGTTATACAGTAAAAAAATAAAACGTATGGAACCAGACTGCCAAAATATAAAAAGAATTCTCTAAGGCTAACACCAGAGCATCAAACTTGCAGCCGTCAGAAGACACAAGTAGATCTGCCTTACTCACAGGTCACGATCAACAGAACTGCACTGCGGAGACCTTCTATAGCATCACGTATAAATACAAATCGTATTGCTACCATTGAAGATCAGAGGAGAGACATCCGATCACACTAAGTTCTTATTCGAAAGCCACAGATCTATGGCGAGTAGAGAACCCATGACATAAAGGGAAGCGTCGGGTTACCAGGAAAACGTGCGACCTTTACCAGAAGCTGCCAACTAAGGACTGGCAATAAAGGTGTAATGGCAACACACACCTGCATCAACAAGAAGGATGTGAATGGGGTACGATTAGAAGACACCTGTTGCCAGCATGACAACTGTATGGTGATGGAGTCAAGAATCTGGAGATGGGGTGAAGTTGCTCAGGAGAAAAACTGGTTTAGTAATCGAGGCTCAGCAACATCTAAGAACTTTTCTTTGGTTTGCTGTCGTGCCCCCAAAAGAGGACACACGGGCTAACAGTAGAGCCCGTCGGAGTAATCTTGTTGCTAGCTGAGTGACAGGTGATGGTGGCGGACTTTGGTCAGTCAACACCAACACCACGACGTTAGCGGTTATGCGTGTTTTTAGCAGAGTTTCGGGAGTGCGTGTGTGGAGCCACCGTGCCCCCAGGTGAGGGGACACACGGGCGCACACAACGCACACAACACACACAACACACACACACACACACACACACACACACACACACACACACACGGGGATCTGGGCGCGGATCCATGATCTAGGAGCGAAGAATGTATATACCCGGTGCGGTTGGCTTTCTAAAGTATTGGGAGAACACAATAAGGCGAAATAAACACCATGTTAAGGCAGTTTTCGATGGGAGACTGTAGAAAAAATTAATCATAAAAACGTGCATGTACTCAACTATCTAAAATTTCCTCGATATACAGAGTTCTGGCTCATGGAAACAACGTCCTACTCGTGAAAAGTGCATGGTTACTATTTCGTGGGGAGAGAAGCGAACCCGGTGGGAGGCAGACCAGTACGTGACTCGGATACACAAGCCTGTTCATCACGGCAAGATGGAGCTCCACAAAGAATATATAATATGCAACAGAGAGAGAGAGAGAGAGAGAGAGAGAGAGAGAGAGAGAGAGAGAGAGAGAGAGAGAGAGAGAGAGAGAGAGAGAGAGAGAGAGAGAGAGAGAGAGAGAGAGAGAGAGAGAGAGAGAGAGAGAGAGAATATACGTATATATAAAGCAAGAAAGCAAGTGAACCGGAACCAAGAATTATTGAAGCGTGATTCGAAGCATTAGTCGTATTTTTTCTTATTATTTATATTGATTTCGTTTGTTTTAATGTTTGAACACCAATCCTATATTTTTGCTAGTCACTTAACATGGGAAACCTCAAGTTGAAGTTCCAGAGACTGTGGAAATTGCACCTAATGGATGACATCACGCTACACAAAGATCAAAGTGTCTTATTGTTTGAAGTTGTAGGTGTTTCGAGTCCCATTTAAACTGACATTGAAGGGCAAGATTGTTTCGAAGGAGTTATATCATCATGGGTTTGTTCTGCAATCTTATTCTTAATTACCCTTATATGTAGAACTTCTAGTATACTACTTCTGATGACGACACAACTCGTCCATAAGTAACAACTGCAACACTCAAAAGTTTTTTTTTTTCATGGCCATCCGTCTTTTGGAATTTTGTCTTCTTCATTTATGATAGAGAAAAAAATATTTTTGAAAAACACGCAGAATATATATAGAGACATAATCACAAAGCCAATTAGGTATCGTCATTGCCATAACACGCAAAATTTTGTTTATGCGATGTGAGACAATAGAATTATCACCATTGTAACATACATTGCATCACCACATCTCTCTACGAAAGATACTCACTGGTCAACAATGGACAAAAAGAAAAACACCAGTCCAATAATGAAGCCTTACCAAAAACTGGTGGCGGCCCATAAATTCAGGGATGTTCCATGTACAATTGGAACAGTTCAAAATGCTTGGATTCCATATAGATCTGAAGAAAGTAATATATTGCTTCACTCCTTCACAGGGAATAGTGCCAACAATACTGCGGACAAGCTACAAGGTCAGGGAGAGTGAAGGTGCCATGTCAAGTCATTCAAAGTAACCGTTTGAACAACACTGAACACCATGTCAAACCACCAAGACAACAATCTTTTATGAATGAACCTTGACCGCAGGCAGGTGGAGGCTAACCAAAAGATGTTTCAAGTGATGCTGTTGCTCTGCGGCCAACAAGAAAACCTTCAGTCCCTTTCATCTTGGGCAATAGCTTTCTTTACCTTCAAGAAATTATATTTTACATGTGATATAAGGTATACTCATATAATTACATACGTATAAAGGAAGACATTATTGTATTGTATGTACTACTCTCACATTTAAATATAGTATTATTACAATACATTATTCTTAAGATAATAGTTCAAGTTTCATTTCCCTGGCCCACAACACTGTGTTTAATTGAGGAAAATCAAATAAAATAAAGTCGATTCTGTCCTAAATTCTTATACATTATATTCACAAAAACTATCAGAATTTACACAACAATCCACCATCATTCGTTTTTACTTCGTCGTCAAGAAAGAACGAACTGAGACGGAAATACCCACAAAGAGAAACAACCAATTCAGTTAATGATGTCTTCATACTCTTACACGTGGTCGTAATGAACTTGTACAATAATAACCTCAACCTCAAAGCTGCTAGCATAACGGTATTCACGTCCACTTGATTTTGTTTACTTAGTTCACACACGACATGAACACTTTGTATAGACCATAGGACTTGTATATGTGTGTGTGTATATATATATATATATATATATATATATATATATATATATATATATATATATATATATATATATATATATATATATATATATATTCTCTCTCTCTCTCTCTCTCTCTCTCTCTCTCTCTCTCTCTCTCTCTGTCTCTGTCTCTGTCTCTGTCTCTGTCTCTGTCTCTCTCTCTCTCTCTCTCTCTCTCTCTCTCTCTCTCTCTCTCTCTCTCTCTCTCTCTCTCTCTCTCTCTCTCTCTCTCTGGTTTTGCTTTTTGTTCCGCGTCCTATCCAGTCATATGCTAATGATGCCATTCTGCATCTCTCTTCTCCTTTGTCAGAGGCTCACTCAACACGCACATCAGTCTTCCCTGAAGGGGCTGTAAAAAAAACACTCGGGAGAATAATGCTTTCCAATCAACAACACTCGTTCCTTATACTATATTTATTTTACGTTAATGATCGTTTGTATGGGTATATGTATGTACACACACACACACACACACTCACACCCACATCCATCCACACACCCTCCCACCTACCCCCCACCCACCTCCTTTCCCCACCCACCCAACCACACCCTACCAACCCCACCCATCCACACACCCACACACCCACACACAGAAATTGGAGATAATTGAAAAATATCCTCGTTGATTCGCGATCCACACATCATCAACTTAAGAAAAATTTTCAAATTTATTAATTGATTTAGTAATTTATTTGTTAATCAAAAGGAATTAGCGACACCACCTTGACTTGCGAACAGCGGTAAGGAAGTCACTGAGAACCATTTATAATTGATAGCAACACCACGCACCAATTAGTAGATAAGGAGGCCAAAGGAAAATGTTCATATTCGTAATAAACATTGGTGTAATACGAAATTTTCTCTCTCTCTCTCTCTCTCTCTCTCTCTCTCTCTCTCTCTCTCTCTCTCTCTCTCTCTCTCTCTCTCTCTCTCTCTCTCTCTCTCTCTCTCTCTCTCGCTCTCTCTCTTTCTCTCGCTCTCTCTCTTTCTCTCGCTCTCTCTCTTTCTCTCGCTCTCTCTCTTTCTCTCGCTCTCTCTCTTTCTCTCGCTCTCTCTCCTTTGCTACCATCATTAGTTAACATGACGCCACACACAGCCACACCCTCTCTTCCGCATACCCAAAAAACTCCCAGACCAATCTCCTTCAACATCTTGCATACATGTTTTCTTTCTTGGCTCCCTCCTTCCTCCCCGTCATAAGCTGTCCAGTATCGCCTTTCGTGCATCCCCTTTACTCAGAAGACTCCTCCATAAATCAATGAATGACCAAAATGGAACGAGTGGGTGTGGGGGAGAGGGGGGAGGGGCTGAGATTGTCTGGGGATGAGAGGCGGGGAGAGGCAGAGGGATGGGGTATGGAGGGGCGGCCGGAAGTGGCGTAAGTGAATGAAAACTAAGCCAAGAGAACTTTTTTAATATTCGTCGAGTTATTTCCAGTGACTTAACAGCTGGAGGAGGACGTAGGAAGGCATGCATATTAATCCTTCTACTTATACTTTTTTTTTTTGGCTTTTCTTTTCTGCAGTAGTGGAAATAAGGATGAAAATGCATATAGATAAATGAATTAGGGAGAAAAACCGTCACACAACATTTCCCTTGATAAAGTCCTGATGTAACCCGCCTCGCAGCTCCCGCCTATCAATCAGTGGGATTAATATGCTATGCAGATTAAGTGCACAGCCGGCGTGTCTATTTTCAGAAGCCGTCCCACTGTACTGTAAAACTGCAAATTGGTGGGACACGAGAAGCTGCATTTATATTCCTTATTTTGTGAGTTTCGTCTGTTTTGTTTTTGATTTTCGATTGTGATTAACAGTGTGTGTGTGTGTGTGTGTGTGTGTGTGTGTGTGTGTGTGTGTGTGTGTGTGTGTGTGTGTGTGTGTGCGTGTGTGCGTGTGCGCGTGTGCGTGTGCGCGTGTGCGTGTGCGTGTGCGCGTGTGCGTGTGCGCGTGTATGTGTGTGCGTGTGTGTGCGTGTGTTGCCTTGCAAGGAAGTAAAAAAAATTTTTTATCTAAACGCTGTTTAAAAGGACATAGACCATTTCAAATTTTCCTTCATCTTTTCGACTCAAAATAAGAAAAAAATGAAAAAAATAAAATAAGTACATTTAATGATCCGGATATATATTTTCACATTACAATATTTTTGTCTTTATTATTATAATATTTGTTTTCATTTGCATAGTGGTCCATGCGAGCCACAATCGAAGGTTTGATTGGCTCTGGTTAGTGCATGGCGTCAGCAGATTGGGAGAAAGAACAATGAAAGACATAGGTCAATCAACCAATTAGTTAATCAATCAATTACCCAGTCAGTCCGTCAGTCCGTCAGTAAATTAGTCAGTTAGTCAGTTAGTTAGTTAGTTAGCTAATCAGTCAGTCAGTCATTAATTAAGGCAGTCAGTGGATAAGTTAGTCCATAAGTCAAGTCAGTCAGTGAGTCTGTCAGTCAGTGAGTCCGTCAGTCAGTGAGTCCGTCAGTCAGTGAGTCCGTCAGTCAGTGAGTCCGTCAGTCAGTGAGTCTGTCAGTCAGTCAGTCAGTCAGTCAGTCAGTCAGTCAGGGTGAGTTGAATACTCTGCCTCACATTCTCTCCTTGTCAGTCATCGACCTCTGATCACACCAGCCACTTATTTCCACTGACACAATTCCGTCGGAGTGACGGAATTGTGGCCGCCAGACAAACGGCTCGATGAATGGTATCCTGTCATCATTAACGAAGTTCCTTACCAGACACGCTGCCTGAATTAACACCTATAAGGGGGACAAGATCTGCTGCCGCTCCTCAGTATTAGCGCCACGCATGCATTCCTCACAATTATCTTTCACGTTACGGTCACATTATCATTAATCCATCTTTCACAATTTTTCACACAGGTTTTAACTGGTTTTAACTCTAGTTCCTGTTATTCTATATTTCATTTATATTTGTATTCATAAATTAGTTTTTTTTTTGTACTGTGTTCAATATATGAGTTTGATATGTTAATGATGATAGCAATCTAGCAAGGTAACTGTTGTCCACGACCTATAAATCCTCCCGCGACATACATACAAACTGTCCTGTCCTGTCGCTTCGGATACTGCAGTCTGGGATCCAAGGACACTAAATATTACTATGATATGACATCCCTTTTGCAAATTTTTGAACCTTGAAACATAGTTATGGGGGTGTTGGACATCAGGAAAATTAATCTGGACACTGGTCGAATTGCACAATTTCAATACACAAGATTTTAAGAATATAAAACATTATTTTAGGAAGTGGAAAGTACTGAGGTATAAGAATAACTCAAAGCAGTGTCTAACACCCTCATAACCCTGTTTCAAGCATCAGCATCAAAAAATTTACAGCAGGGGTGTTATATCAAAATGTTGGTTTGTTGCGTGGATCCCTGAATACTGGTTATACAATGTAAAGAATAAGCCTGAATCCTACTTCCCGAGAGGCACATATTATCATTGTGTACAAACAAGTTCAGCAGCAACACTGGTGCGAAAATATCTATAATTTTCTGAGACAAGTGTAACACCGTGCCGCCTATCCATGTCAGAGAAAGATGTTGACGCAATGTGATTTACGTCCAGTGCTGTAAATGAGTGTCAGAGTGTAATAGTACAAGATGCAGCGTGTAGGATGTGACTACCACTTATATTGCTGAAATATTTTTCAGCCGAACCGAACCAGTCTTAAGGAAACTACTTAAATTCTTTCTAAATGAATACGAACTGGTAGCGAACTAATCCAGTTATTCACATCATTAATAGAATATAAAACTAAACAAGGAAAGCTACCAAGCCCAAAACTTCTTCGTATACTCAGGGTTGGCAAAATGTCTTATGGTCAGTGTCCAAATATGGTGTTGGAGCACACTTCGGATCAGTGTCGAGGTATGGGTTCGGAACTTGGTGCTGATCACTGTTCAGCTGACTGAGTTTACACGGACCTGGCCCATCGTCGGTACTAGTGAGTACGTGGTGTACTACTGGACACACGCCCAAGACTCCCAGGATGACAAAGTGCAAAGGACGGCAGCAATTTTGTGTTATGGTGCAGGGTTGATATTAGAGAAACAGAACAAATGGAATGTTTGGGTCAACAGATGGTTATGCAACAAAGTGTATAGATCTATAACCAAACATTTAGTTAAATTCAGAGTTTGGGCACACAAGAAATGCAACAATACATTCATATAATACAGTATCAACAAAAATTTGTCCACCAATATCAAATATATATATCAATATATATTACCTGAGGGAAGTGTGTGTGTGTGTGTGTGTGTGTGTGTGTGTGTGTGTGTGTGTGTGTGTGTGTGTGTGTGTGTGTGTGTGTGTGTGTGTGTGTGCGGGTGGGTGGGTGGGTGGGTGGGAGGGTGGATGGGTGGGTGGGTGGGTGGGTGGGTGGGTGCGTGCGTGCGTGCGTGCGTGCGTGCGTGCGTGCGTGCGTGCGTGCGTGCGTGCGTGCGTGCGTGCGTGGGTGCGTGTGTGTGTGTGTGTGTGTGTGTGTGTGTGTGTGTGTGTGTGTGTGTGTGTGTGTGTGTGTGTGTGTGTGTGTGTGTGCATGTGTGTGTGTGTCCACTCAAATGGTCTTGATATATGACGTTTATCATATACTACGATTATGATCTAATGTATGTATTCTCTTAGTTCAGTTGTCAGCATTGTTTTCATGGAATAAACCTAATGCGCATAACAAATGGTTTGAATACCTAGTTACTGAGGGTCACTAATGAGGGAGATTCAGCAACGGCAAGCGTCCATCGTTGCTGTGAATGGGCGCGGGTGTAGTATCATGGCAGGGGCCCACATAGCTGGCCATGTCACTATGTATTCGCCTCCCACACTGAACTATTAGGGAAGGGTAAGTGGTTCAGTATTCCGGTCCACACGATCAGGGTTCGAACACAACTTCGGTACCATGCTCCGAAAACAAGCAGCGAGACTGATCGTTCATACGTGAAGGTGTGTCGAGGACGGACTGATGAATGTTGTACGATGATTGCTATACCAAACAAATTCAATAACGCTGTTTTTTCGAACTTTATAACTATGAAATGCACCTTCTATTGGAAAATATCGTCATCAATGTGACTGAAAATTTTATGTTAAACGAATTATAACAAGTAATCGTATGCGTGAAACTGTGTGTAAAAAGATATATATAAAAACAATGATGATAATGCAAAGTACAGATAGTAGTCTTTGGAAAACTATAACGATAATGATGAAATAAATTGAAAAGCAATAATTAGACATTTTACTGCCAAATTATTAGTCCTAGAGCATTAATGCTTAGAGACAAATCTGTAGAGTTTGACAAGATCTATCGGTGAATGCAATATTTTTTCCAATATTTAAAAAAAAAAAAAAATTTGAAAAAATAAATTTAAAGTGGATATAAATGTACAGCACAACTCTTAATTTTCACCGTATATACAAGCCAATTCACTAATATTTACGCTTTTCTATTTAACTCAGAATTACATCCTTAAACCTACAATATTTTCACGTTTTCTATCCCACAGCTACAACAGTCAGGTTGAGAATAACAAATAATAACAATATGGGAAGCGAGCGACGCGTGGAGACTTAATCAAGCAAAGTTCCTTGTGTCTAGGTCTAATAAAAATCACCTTGTTGGGGACATGTATATATTTCTATGAGAACGTTGTCACTTGGTAAACTTCAAATAAAGCGTGCACTGCTACCCGAGTTTACAGTTCAGTGTTAACCTAGAAATGCTTTTTTTTTATAGTAAATGTTTAGGAATTCAAAACTGAAATCAACAACTTGTTATATTCACATAACCGTGACGAACAAAATATTATGGATACTCAATACTTAAAACATTATAATATATTTTCTTCCACGTATAAAAAGCCAAAGACAAATATCTAAATCACAACACAACTTATATAAAGAGATAGGTAGATAGGAAGGAAGATATAAATAGATATATAATATTCGTTCTCTAATATGCAAAAAGCGCAGTGCCATGAGTTATCACCCACCCACCCACCACCTCGCCCACACACCCACCCACCCACCCACCCACCCACCCACACGCACGCACGCACGCACACACACACACACACACACACACACACACACACACACACACACACACACACACACACACACACACACACACACACACACACACACATACACACACACACCATTTGAATCAACTGAAAGCTTAGCGAAAGATAGTCAGTGGTAAGGAAAATAAATGTTTCTTGTATCTCTTCCAGGCACTTTGCACTCGAGCTTCGTGGGAAAAACAAGTTCTGAAAGGAAGTAATTTCATTAAGGCGTCCAACATGGAAAACATGAGAATATTCGTGTGCAAACTTTGGCTGTTATTCTTTTAATCAATTAACAAATATAACCACCAGCTTTCCTTCTGTGCTGCGGAGTAATTTCAAGGCAAGGCAAAGTAGTCCCCAGAGTGAGATTCCCAAGCGTGCCATTACCAGGGTGACGAGGCGGTACTAGTGCTGGAAACATATCAATAAACTTTCACTTTGCGCCGTGCAATTGCAATATTAAACAAAGCAAAAACAAAACAAAAAAACAATACTGAGGCTACACAATGGTTGGCTGAGCAAACACTTCATGGACCATAAACACTACAAAAATATATTATCTATGATATTTTTCAAACCAGTTTTGCCAATTAAGTTTGTAGCTATTATATTTTTTGGGTTCTCGTTAATTAATGTCCTTTGTTGTGCGAACATATTTTCATGAACCATTAGCCACCAATGACGAAATGTTACAGTCTCTAATTGTTGACTGGTATCAGGCAGAACATCGATACATCAGCCGGCAAGGGTGACGTTACGTTTTCTGGCGACATCATCAAACAACCTAAGGGAATTGACATCACTGGCAGGAGGCGTGAGAAAGATTAGAGTTAGTTACCCAGTGAGAGGAAAGAGTAAAGTTACCCAGTGAGAGCAAAGAGTAGAATTATCCAGTAAAAGGAAAGAGTAAAGTTACCCAGTGAGGGGAAAGAGTAGTTACCCAGTGCTAGGAAAGTTTGATTACCCAGTAAGAGAAAGAGCTAAGTTTACCCTGTTCACTCGCCATCCTCTATTTTCTCCCTGTATTTCTTACTACAATTATGGGAAATCAATGTGCAATAAGAGGGGAAAACAACCATTTGCCACACCGTCCACACACACACACACACACACACACACACACACACACACACACACACACACACACACACACACACACACACACACACACACACACACACACACACACACACACCAAGGGAGGATTAAAAAAAAATCCATTGTCATACGCCTACTGATCCTCCCATCTTACTTTAGTTTAGCACCTTATGTGGTATTGTTTAGCATTCCTAAATTCAAGGTTATCACATTATGAAGGCTTCTCGACCATATGCATCAGGGTGTATGATAGACGGTTAAGAAGGTTTCAGGAGCTGCCTTGTGTGGATCAACTGGCCTATTGCAGCCTCCTTATTTTCTTCTGTTTAAGATGACTGTCAGTTGTTTCTATCATGATTACACCCTTATGCACGTACCATTGGTTTAATTAACATGCAGCAACGCTAACCACCTCACCATCCTAACTCTATATTCCATTATCTAACAGGGACCATAAGGATTTGTCCTCAAAACCTTTCCCTTTTTTTTTTTCTTTTCTTATTTAACTGATGTCCTGTGACGTTAGATATTGTAGTGAGAAAAGTCTTCGCACATTTCATACCGTAGAAAACGTTGCAGAATAATTTCCTTAGTTGTAGTGACAAATCTAGAATTGTTATCTTGTTGAAGTGGGTATTTTCTGATATGTGGGGTTTAATTAATTGACGTGGGTATTGTTGTAGGGGTTTAGTTAATGAGTGGCATACTATTTGCTAGAGAGTTAGTGCATTGTTGTATATGAATCATTGTTGTATATCAATCATGATGTAGATGCCACAAGTTGATCTCACCTAGGCCTTACGGAATGTGTCTTCGTTTTGTTATTGTTCTGAGATTAACACAGAAACTAACTAGATTGTAAACCCCCAAGGAAATAGCGATATACCCTCAATTTTACATCCCCAAGGTTATACTTTGTTATATAAATGTTTTTACTCACTCATCTATAATTTTTGCATTGTGTAGTGATATAATTATCTTATGTTGGAATTGCCCCCCAAATATTCAAGTTTCGTATGGTCATCCCCCCCAAGTTAGTTTTCTATGGAAAGAAATTAGAATCATATATTCAAGCCATTAATATTCATTTACTCGTAAAACTGCACTCCATAGTCTAAAATAATTAACTTATGTAGGATATTCACTAGTTGGCGACTCCCTCGCCTTGCTTTGTGAGGTGTTGGCGCCAACCGCCAGTTCCTGCTTGGCGCCCGTCAACATAAGTGTGCTCCCGCTTAATTAGTAAACACTACAAGGAAGACTGTGTTTATCTGACACCCTTCATGGCGCAGTGAGTGGTCGTTCCTACGCAAAATGTCCCGACACCCACCCAGGTTCTCAACACCTCTGAGGAGCCGACAGACGAGGGCAAGACCATCCTCCGCCCTCTCCGTTGCAGAGTCTGCCCTGGCCATGCTGCAGGCCAACATGGCGTCGATGTCTACAACACGGCAGCAAGCCAGCCACAAGCCTCCAGCCGCCGCCACACCGGAGAAGTGTGGGGTGGATATGTCGTCTGCGGGCTTCAGAACGTGGCGCCGCTCGGTGGAGTCTTGGCTACGCCTGGCAAGGTGGGCAGACGAGGAAGCCGTGCTCCACATACGCTTGCTGTGCGTTCCAGCCCTGCAGTGTGCACTAGACGCCAGGTTCAGCGTGGAGCAGTGGGAACTGCTAACACCCAAGGATGCGTTGGACGCTATCGCTAAGCTAGTGCTGCGGGCATCGAACCAGGCAGTGCGCTGGTCTGAGTTCTTTGGTGCCTGCCAAACGCCGGGTGAGTCAGTTAGTGCCTATATGACGCGGTGTGGCCAGGAGGCCACGGATTGCAGCTTCGAGTGCCCACAGTGCCATAGTAATCTTACAGAGTACATGCTCTTGCGAAAAGTGGTGGTTGGCCTGAGTGATCCTGCTCTAAAGCAGGAAGTGTTCCGTCGTTGCGATACATTTAGTGATATCGACGGCCTCCGGGGTTTCTGTGCGTCATTCGAGGCCGCCCAGCGTGATGCTACCTCGGGCGGGAAGTTTGCGCGGGAAAGTGCAGTGGCGGGGGCGGATGTGTTGTCATATGACGTCACCGAGGAGCCAGAGAGCGCGCCATTGCAGGAAATCGCCGCAGCTCGCCGGCCCACCGCCTCCCAACACCCCGCCAAAGCCTCGCACAGGTCTTGTGACTATTGTGGTGAAAAACACGACCCCGATAAGGCGTCGTGCCCTGCTAAAGGCCTTACTTGCTTTGTCTGTGGGAAACGGGGGCACTTACAGAAGGTGTGCAGACTAGCTAAGAAGCAGGGAGCGGGGAAAACAGTGAACGGTGTGACCGTGGGCGCTACAGCGACAGCGAAAGAGCAGCCGCTACTGAGGGTCGAGGTGACTCCTCAGGTAGGCGGCGCGACACGGGCAGTCAGGGCCGTCGCCGACACGGGGGCTATGGTGTGCGTTGCTGGCCCCAGCCTGAGGCCTGCGTTGTTGCAGCGTCGGGCCGGCTTACGAGACCTGGCCAAGATCCCGCTGGCCAGCCTGGGCGCGGCTCCGTGTCATATCAGCCTCCCAGACCGCTCCACCGTGCAAGAAGTCTACTTTGTCAAGTCAATGGAGTCTGTACTTGTCACGCAAGGCCTGTCTGGAACTGGGTCTCATCCACAGCGACTTCCCACATCCCCTTTCCCTGATCGCCGGCGCAGAGGTGATGCAGGCCGAGGACGGTGGCTTACCGGCTAGACCAGCCACCATACCACTTCAGCCACTGGAGGAGAACGTACCACGCCTAGAACAGTGGCTTCTGCGGCAGTTCTCTTCCTCCACGTTCGACACTGAAAGGTACCCACTTCGGGTAATGGCAGGCCCGCCCCACCGCATCCACCTAAAGGAAGGCTCCCGGCTCCACGCCTGTTACACACCAGCCGCGGTACCCAAACACTGGGAAACAGAGGTCAAGCAGCAGCTCGACGACGACGTGAGAAGAGGTGTCATCCGTCCCGTCCCCACAGGAGTGGCCACAGAATGGTGCGCCCGCATGGTGGTGGTGGCCAAGAAGTCTGGTAAGCCCCGCAGAACTGTCGACTACCAGAAGCTGAATGCCAGCTGCCTGCGGGAGACACACCACACACCTGCTCCCTTTGACATGGTGTCAGACATACCCTCACACTCGTACAAAACGGTAGCTGATGCACACTGGGGGTTCCACCAAGTCGAACTAGCAGAAGAGAGCAGGCACCTAACAACCTTTATCACACCATGGGGGCGTTACCAGTATTGTCGCACACCTATGGGGCACTGTTCGGCCACGGACCTGTATACAAGACGTGTTGATGATGCTGTCAGCGACTTCCCCCCCATGCACAAGTGTGTCGACGACACGATCTTCTACGATGCCAGTGTTGAAGAAGCTTTCTGGCACACTTACAACTTCTTGGAGTTATGTGCCAAGAAGGGCATCACCCTCAAGCCAGAAAAATTCAGATTCTGCCGCAGGGATGTGGAATTCGTTGGCTTCCATCTTGACTGGAGTGCGTACAAGCCAACAGAGGACCGCCTAGCAGCAATCAGGGAATTTGCTATGCCTGCAAAGCCATCAATCACTGACATAAGATCCTGGTTCGGTTTTGTGAACCAGTTGGCACCCTTCCTGGCCACCGCACCGATTATGGCACCCTTCAGAGACCTTCTCAAGAAACCCAGTGGGAGCAAGATCTACTGGGACGAGCAGCTGCAGCAGAAGCTACATCAGGCCAAGGAGACGATCTGCCAGTTAGCCAAGGATGGTTTGGCCTACTATAACCGCACCAGACCCACCATCGCTATGACAGATTGGAGCAAAGAGGGGATTGGCTTCGTAATCCTCCAGCAGTACTGCTCCTGCGTGACAGCCGAAGCACCTTTCTGCTGCAAGGGAGGGTGGCGCCTGGCCCTCTGTGGCAGCCGCCACTTAACAGCGGCAGAGGCTGGTTACGCACCCGTGGAAGGAGAAGCACTGGCGGTCGCTTGGTGTCTGCGGAAGGCACGCCTGTTCCTCCTTGGCTGCCCTAACCTATGTCTGGTGACTGACCACCGTCCGCTGGTCGGGTTGTTGGGTGAGAAGGCCCTGACCAGCATAGCAAATCCACGATTATTCCGCCTGAAAGAAAAAACGCTGCTGTACAAGTTCACCATCCGCTACCTGCCTGGGAAGAGAAATTGTCTAGGTACCCATCCATGAGAACGACACCAGATGAGGCTGACGAGGACCAAGATGAGGAACTATCATCGGCCGTGGCAGCAGCAACAGTGGCGGCTCTGGACCTCAATGAACGCATCACCCTGGATGAAGACACGGTCCTCCAGGAGTCACAAGACGACCCGGCGTACCAACTACTGTTGGCGAAGGTGCTAGACGGCAACTGGCACCAACAGAGGTCCCAAGAAATAGCATGCCTGCGACCATACTACTCCGTCAGAGAAAGGCTGGGCGTGTCCCGAGGCTTGGTGACATATGCGTTTGATCAGAGCCACCTTCGCCTAGTAGCCACCTTCGCCTAGTGATCCCCGAGAATCTTCGCCAACGGGTAGCCACTCACTTGCACGCCGGTCACCAAGGCATAGACTCCATGCTCAGGAGGGCGAGACAGACGGTATACTGGCCGGGCATTGAAGGCGACCTGCGCCATCACCGCTCTACCTGCGGCACATGCAATACACTGGCGCCATCACAACCCCCAGAAACCCTGCTGCTCACACCGCCCCCACAATACTCCTTCCAGCAAACAGTGGTGGATATATGTCAACTGGAAGGGCACGCCTACCTGGTATATGCGGACAGGTTAACCGGATAGCTTGAGGTCACACACCTGGCTGAGGGCACGGTGTCAGGTGCGATCATGGACCAACTACGACGCCACTTCATCAGATGGGGCGCGCCAGAGCAGCTATCAATGGACGGGGCACAAACCTCGTCAGCGAGGACATGAAGGCATTTTTGAATAGATGGGGAGTGACGGTGCGTCTGTCATCGGCCTACTTCCCACAGTCGAATGGCAGGGCCGAAGCAGCTGTAAAGTCGGCCAAAAGGGTGCTGCGAAACAACATTGGAGTGGATGGGAGCCTGGATAATGATAAGGCATCGCTGGCACTGCTTCAGTACCTCAACACCCCACTTCGCGAAATCGACAGGTCCCCCGCCCAAATGGCCACAGGACGCCAACTACGTGATGGCGTGCCATCGGTCAAAGGCAAACTCCAAGTTGACAAGTACTGGGGGAGCACTCTACGTGCACGGGAGCAACAAATGGCTCGGCACAACGCCAAGGTGCTGGCCGACCACAACAATCCTCGCTCCCGCCCCCCACTATCTCCTGGCAGCAAGGTGCTGGTGCAAAACTAGACCAGCAAAGCCTGGGATAGGTCAGCAGTGGTGGTGGAGGAAAAAGGAAACAGGCAGTACGTCATCAGGCTGGAAGGGAGCGGAAGGATCTCGCTCCGAACACGCATGCATCTAAGGCACGCACCGGGCGTAACACACGAGCCCGGCGAACCCAGTGACCCTGAGCCAGCTGACATTTCAAGGCCACCATCACCCTCGTCGCCCCCTACATGGCAACCATCAGGGCCCTCAAGCAGGAGGGCCAGACGGCCCCCGAGGTGGTTAGAAGATTATTGTGTGGAGTGATCACACACACACACACACACACACACACACACACACACACACACACACACACACACACACACACACATCTACACGCGCACGCACACACATACACTCATACACACACACACACGCACAAAGCTACATACTGACGCACACGTTCTTGTATTATTGTTTTGTACTACTTTTGTAATTCCTCGGGCTTACACTTTGTGTTTCTTAGTTTACGTTAGGACTGATGTTGTTTATGTTTATTGCTCGCCCACTGTTATTAAAAGGAATAGCAAGTGTTCAAGCTTGTAAAAGGGGGAGTTGTAGGATATTCACTAGTTGGCGACTCCCTCGCCTTGCTTTGTGAGGTGTTGGCGCCAACCGCCAGTTCCTGCTTGGCGCCCGTCAACATAAGTGTGCTCCCGCTTAATTAGTAAACACTACAAGGAAGACTGTGTTTATCTGACACCCTTCAACTTACTTAGCTATCTTCTCACAACACTTTATTAAGAAATACGTGATATTTCATCATGTGGTGCAATAGTCATGTTCCCGCCTGTCCACATGAGAGTTAGCACGTAATCAAATCGCCCCCATATATTAATCCAGAAATTAAATTCATTAGATTTCAAGATGATACTTGTTCCACATCAAAATTTATTTTATATAAGCTAGGAATAATTTCATATCTCAATAATCAATCAGTAAAAAGATCAAAGGTGGAACATTCTCGAAAAAAATACCCTCCCCCCCTCTGCTCTGTTCCCGCCTCTTTCCCGGTGATAGCGTCCGCCCAGACCTCTCACCCCCTCCGCCCCGTTTACAGGGAAATATGGAGTGCCTCCACCACACCTAACACACATCCCCCATTTCTTGTCTTTTCTCTCTTTTTCTTTTAGTGAAATTTATGGCTAGAAAGTCAAAGCCAATATCAGTGTTGTTCTTTAGACAAAAAGATAAACGTCACGTAGGACGGTCTGATGGACCCAGCCAGTATGCTCAGGTGTAAGAATCTCGTGTTAATCCTCGGTGTTGGGGAAAGGAAGGATTTCAATATGTACTTTTGAGCCAATCAGTGTAGCAAAGAATCACTGATTTCACCCTAGTTCAGGAAAATACGGACGACTGAAGGTTCTTCACTGAGAGAAGGTTAATTAACTGCTCTCAGGCCCAGTTACTAAATTTCAACATTTATAGGGTGAATTAGTTAGGGAAGGGAGTCAAGGGTATAAATTTTTTTAAGTGGAGAGAGTTGATGTCTCGGAATGAGATGGAGAAAGGCCAACTCGGTGTATACTTTTATTTTTATTTCTCTGTTATGAACAGCTAAGTTTTCTGATGCCTTAGTTTATTTTTCCGGTGTAAATTCCATGTCCAACCAGTATCATCCAAATTGTAAGGTGAATAAATACCATTAATTTATCAAAAGAATTGGCCTCGTTTTGTAATATCTCCTCCGATAGTGTGGTAAGGTAAGTGTAGGTAAGTGCTCAACACGGCTTGAAAAAGGATATGAAACAGATCTACGTTCCCATGTGCCTTAGCAAAAACTCAGTCCACTCTACCAGCCAGATAAATTGTTCAGTTAATACTACCCGTTGGTCACCTATATTTCCCTAGTCATAATTACTCTTCTTTCGAGTATCTTAACTTCCCTTAAGGAAGTAATTAAATTCCCTGAGAATCCTCAAGTTCTCATTAAACTTCTTGGGGTGGTGGCAGCTGTTTTTTTTTGTTATATAGACGGAAATAATTATCAACATCAGTGACCATCAATAAATTTCAAAGTTAACCAAAGTAAATAATCTGATAATTGCCATATAACTCTAGTAATAGTCCCCCCCCAAAAGTTAAACAAATGTCAGGGCACCACCCTGGTGATCCAGTAGTGAAATAAAAACTAAATAAATAAAAGCCCAAACAAAGACAACAAATTCAATTATCACCCCCCCTCCCCCCGGGCACCACACATGTCCTTAATTTTTCGTGTATCCATTCATGGTGTTTGGCTGAAACTATGAACATCGGGAATAAAACATGTTACGGAGTCAGTCGTCCCTCAACACTATTACTAATGCATCTTTTCTAAGTTTACAAATACAACAACAGTATTATCATAAAGTAAATATAAGATATCTTCATAGAGCGCAATTAAGAATTAACAATTGTTTATATAATTACTATTCGTGATCTTCAGAAATGAAAGTTCTGTCATCACCACACGAAGCACTTCACCGCTGAAAACTTAATCCAACCTGACACACCTGAATGTTGGAATCATAGTGGTGTGGATTTTTTACATAATGATTACTGATTGTGTCATATTTCCATGTCTGTCACAATTAATGAGATGTTGAATGCATGGCTAACGCTCTAGGCCCTAGGGGATGTAATAAAATAAAAAATAATCAAAAAATGTCTCGTAAGTTTTATGATTGGTGTTTGTTTGCTGTTGTTTGGGAAGGAGTTTACATATAATATAACGTCACCGTACCAATGATAATACTATAACTACTACTACTACTACTACTAATAATAATAATAATAATTATAATAATAATAATGATAGTAATAATAATAATGATAGTAATAATAATTCAATGCACAACCATGCCGTCGCCATTAACACCACTTCTACACCATTGTTATTATTCCCATTCCCACCATCACCACCACCATTCCCACCATCAGGCCGGACAAGCAGCTGTCACACACATGACTGACTTCCGGAACAGGTAGAGCCAATTAATCCAAACCTAAACCTCAGACACCAACTGCAGTTTTCATGGACTGATTATGTATGTTTGTGTCGGTCCAGCGAGAGTACTAGCAAGCAGTCTTTAAAAAAAAACATTAAATAAAAATTAAGGCCTTCTTTTTGTGTCTGAAGTGGTTACTCATGCTGAATAAGTGGAGTGACACTGGGAACAGGCGCTCCGTTCAACTCATTTAATGTGAACTGATTGTTGCTCTAAGTATTGAACAGAGCTGGGCTGAATTTCTCACAAACATTGGGAAAGATAAAAAGCTTGCTGCAGCAAAAAGCAACACAAAGTATACATGGAAGAATATATAAATAGTGGCTAATATCCATGATGTATCCGTATTCCAGGTACTGTTTTCTCCAAATTAGTATTTTTTTAAGGATATAATTTTTCAGTGTCACGTTATTTAGAAATTAAACAGGCATGTAACTTCGATAATATATTACTGACAACTCAACTGATAAATGTGTTCTGAAATATATCCTCGCATTTAGTTCAGATAACCTAAACGTCCTCCTAATATAGGGTACTGATACATGGCTCTCTCCACTCGCCATAACTTTACCTACTGCACAGTGTGTTTCGTTTTTTTTATTTTTTATATAGAGGTGGCAACCCTAGGCCAGACAAGCAAGGCTGAAAGAGTGTGCTAATCTGGTGAGGGCTGGCTGCGGAACCTAAGGGAGGGACATTGGAGTGGAGGGGAACCAATGATCTCAATATGTTGAGATCAGTGGGGGTAATAGCTTACACCCCCCACACACCCCTCCCATGATGAGGCAGTTGATCTGGTCAAAAGTTTCGAGTTAATCAAGGTGTCGAACGAGTGAATCAGTCTCACCTCGGGTCCCTAGCGAAGAAGAGGGATTGATTGATACATTTATTGAGACAAAAAATATATACATAAATACTTCCTATCTCAAAGGGTTGATGGGACATAAGTCTCCATCAACCTTATCCAAAGTTGTTAAATTATAATATATATTATACAGAGTGAGTAAAAGTTAGGTATTGTAAGAAAAGCTAATAGCTTGATTTTTTAGGCATAATAGATTCTATGGTGGAGTAGCATTATAACATAGTCTTAATAGTAAGTCATCTTAAACAAATAATTTACAAATATTACACTATCTTCTGTAAGACATTAGAACTGGCTAGCAGCTCTCCTATTGTGCCAGTATTAAATAACCAAATCACTTGGTCAGTGAGGGAACCAGACGTGACCTGCCTGGTGTGTGGCAGCGAGGGACACCGGAGTACGTAATGGCGTAGTGAGTGAGCGTCACGCTCCCCACACAACCTACACCGTCTGTCTGCCTCACTCACCTCCATTCCTAGCTCCCAGAGATATTTGCAGCCCATTCTAAGCCTGGTGCAGACACTGTCTTTCCACACCGCCCTGTATTTTCCATAAGAGTAGGTCGTTTCCTGAGCAACACGCATATAGTGTCTAAGTGTTTCACTCTTTTCACATTGGGCCTCTATCTTTCCTTTTTCACAATCTGACTGTACACGCTTTATGTGTGTTTTTATTTGACGCAGGGTATGGCTACACCTTAAATCGACTTCACACTTTTCACTACCCCTTTTTGCCAGATGGTCTGCTCTTTCGTTCCCACTGATCCCAACATGGGCCTGTACCCACATGAACCTTATTTTTCTGTGGGGTTCAAGAGACCCTGACCTTGGTCGCGTACGCACGCAGGTCAGGTCAGGTTAGGTCCCGTGGCAACTTGCTTCTCTGTGCACGTGGGCCTCCCACCTTGTGCTGCAGGTCTTTGTGAACTCGTGTGTGGCGGATGAGCTACCGCTCACCGCTATACAAGCTTTTGAAATGGCTACTTCTGTGGCTGAGGAAGACTATTTTGCAAACAGTGGAGGACTTTATGAGAACCTCGAACATGAGGAATCTGACATGGATGCTGAGTATGAAATAGTTCAAAGTAAGAGAAAGAGGAACAAGGAGCGCAGAAGCGAAGATAAGGAAACGAGTGACGAAGAAGACGTCGGTGATAGAGAAAACAAGAAAGCGAAGAACAAAGGGCCAAGAGCGAGTCACGCGGCGACCCTACAAACAGGAGTGGCAGCAGAACGAAGAGAAAACGGGCGGCCGAATCCACAATCACATGCGAGCGAGCTTGGGGAGGTAAGACCTGTTGCATCACCCACCAACAGAGTACGACTGCTTTTTCCCACCAACTGTAGCTTAACATTTCATGAGAAACTGTTATGGACTGTGAAAATGGGTCGGGCCTTCAGGAGTTTCGAGCCACTACTGAAAGAGGGCAAGCACAGACCCTACGTCACCGTGGGTAGCCAGGAAGCAGTGGAAGTGCTCACGACCACTGGGTATGAAAACATTGTGCTCCAGCTGCCGGAGGGAAGAGAGAAGTGTACTAAAGTGATAATTTTTCGAGACCCAGAGATACTAGAGCCAGACTTTCTACTTGATGACTCAATGTTTGTGTGGGCGAAACGACACGTAGTGCGAGGGGAAAAGAGGTGCCAAGTAATAGCTCTTATGAAGGGGGAAGTGCCTGAGAAAGTTTTTATCACTGGTGCCGGGTACCGAAGAGTGGTACCATACGTGCCTGAGCCTGATATATGCCTTCGCTGTAGCAGGTGGGGACACAGAGCATGGAAGTGCCAAGAGGACCCAAAGTGCAGGTTTTGTGCAAAGAAACATGAGTCATCGGTCTGCGCGGACAAGATAAAAAATGGAAATTCTGTGAAGCCGAGATGTTGTAACTGCGGAGGAGAACACAACGCTAAGTACCCGCGGTGTCCTAGGAAACCCCTCGTTCAACGTAAATATGGCGAGAGCAAGACGGAGGAGACGACCAATGACAAGTGGAACAACGTGGGCTCACAACGGCCTGGTGGTTACGCATGGCAACAAGGCGAGGAGGCAACAGCAAGTTCATCACAAGGTGCGAGAGCACGTGGACAGGAGACGGTGGCAAAGACAAAGGAATGGCCACCGCTACCGGGAGGGGTAGTCAGCCAGTTGGGGGGGACGGGTCACACCCGGGAAACGAACACCTGGGGCGCCCCTCCACAAACCTCTGACCTGACGCCTGCTCACCTACATCCCCCCTCCCTGCCTGTCCCCCAGTGTTCACCCAGCCGCCGCAGAGAGCAGATCTCCTCCCGCTCTCTCGCTGGACCTTGCGGTCGAGTTCACTCCCGCTATGGCCACTCCTAAGAGGTCCCCTGAGCCTTCCGCTGACGATGACGGCTTCCTCCCTGTACGGAGGAAACGTCAGAAGAAGCGGGCTGCCCCTGAAAACCCTGCTGCTCACAGCACTCCAATGTTTTGGAGGATCGCTGAGCACAAGATGGACAGCCAATATTCGGTTATCAGGTGGCTGGAGGACGAGCTCAAGCTCAGTCTCCGGGTGAAAATTTCCCGCACGTGAGATTTTTTCATCCGTGGGGCAGACTGGAGCCACGCCGCCACACTGCAGGAGGTAGCAGACGGAGTGCCGCGAGGCATTGTCCTTCTGCCGAGGGAGGTCATGCGCAAGTGTGTCCTCCTGGGTTACCCCACCGCCCTGCCCTTGGACCCAGTGAAGGAGCACCCTGCTGTTTTAACAGCTGAGAGGTGCACCCACAGCGCCGGACATGGACGTCGCCTCCCTACCCGCCAAGTCCTGCTGACGCTGCGGGGACCTGTCCCCGCCTCGGTCGGCCTTGGCTGCTTCGGGAGGTTTGGCTGCAGGAAGTTCGTTCCTGAGCCCGTCCGCTGCTTCCGGTGCCAGGCGTTTGGTCACTACCAGCGCCAGTGCAGCCGGGAGAAGGACCTATGTGGAGTTTGCAGTGGGGACCACGCCTCGAGGGACTGCATCCGACGCCTTCGCGGTGACGGTAAGAGGCCCTCCCCGCGCTGTCCCAACTGTGGTGACAGGCATCACGCCTGGAACCGACGGTGCCCTGCAAGACTTCAGAGGATCACCGGTAAACCCCCGCGGTCTCAACGGGTCACCGAGGATCCACCACGGCATAGCGAGGCCAACCAGCCCCGCCCGCCACCACCACCCGCACTGCCTAACCCGCCCAGGAGTCAGCCGACGCCTGGGAGGCAGCGAAAAAGACGGAAAAGAAGGAAGACACCCAGGCCGGAACCACCACTCCCCCAGGAGGAGGAGCCCAGCCGACCCCCAGTGAAGACGACGCCTGCCGCTGATGTGCTACCCCCCCCCAGGTGGCTCCCACCCGCACGGCCGTCAAACAAAAGGAGACGACCTCCTGGTTTACTCTCGGTGAGACGGAGTTGGTCCGCCTCCTGACCGAGTTTGCCCACCTGTATATGCAGGAGCAGTGGGCCAGGCAGGAGGGGTGCTCGCACGAGCCAGCGCTAAGTGTTGCGCGGCGAGCGCTGCGAGCACAAAAGCACCTGCCTGAGCTCCTCCCTGTTGACAGGCCACTCGACTACATGCCCCCCCTTCCCTGGATACGACTGTACCACTGAGTGGTACAGTTTTGATGAAATGGAGGACGACGATGCGGTGGACAACGCCCTCCAAACCTGCTAAGAAGAAACCTCTAGCCACGGGCGGCTCTCTATAGCCGCTTTGTATACCATTTTTAATTATTGTTTTTATGTATATTTCATTTTTATTGTAAATTTTCATGTGTATTTTTATTGTATCTACTTTTTTGGTATCAATAAACATTAACTAACTAACTAACTGCCTGCCCCCAGTACGCCGCACCAGCCCAGCGGCCAGGCAGCACCTGTTTCCCCGCCCACGGAATCTGGGTCGCCGAGTGTGGCGTTTACCGACAACAGTGGTGAGATATTAGCTTATATTAAGAAGTTAGAGAAGAAAATCGATGCGATCGATAAGAGAGTGAGCGTAGCTTTACATGGAGAGAGTGCAGTAACGGGAACTAAACCTAAAGACCGGGAGGGGAAAAATATATGTAATACTTTCACATGTATGGAGAGCAACAGTTTTGATAATCAAAAAGAAGCTGGAATATCAGTTGATGTTAATTTTGATGCATTACTACAAAAATGGGAAAGCAGTGGTAGAGATCGGGAGGCATTTGTGAAGGATTGGAGTGAAATGCAGGACTGTCTTGACGCGGCTAGAAAAATTCTACAGAGAGTTGCTCGTCTTAATGAAACTGATCACTTGACTCTTGTTAATGGGTGTGTGTGAACTCCAAATTATGTCATGGAATGTCAATAGTGTCAGGAACAGAACAGCTGATATTCATTACTATGTCACTAAAAACCATACGGATGTTGTCTTGCTTCAGGAGACAGGTGACAGAGGTGAAAGTTCATTGTTAAAACTTAATGGTTACTCCAGTTATCATTTACCAGCCGGGGAGGGAGTCAGGGGATTTTCCACGTATGTGAAGAACTCCTTACCCTCAGAACTTGTTGGTAGGCCAAGAAGAGAGGCAGGAATTGAGAGTCTGGCAATCAGAGTTTATGTTAATAGTGGGACAATGAATATTGTTAACATCTACGTGAGCAAAAACTGTTTTGATGTTGCTAGCTTACCAGATTGCATATTTAATGATGTAACTCTGCTTGCTGGAGATTTCAATGCCCGTCACGGCCAATTAGGTGAAACAAGCGGGAATGGCAATAGTAATGGTGTTTCCTTTGCTCAATTTTTGCAAGACTACAGTGACGTAACCCTATTAGGGACACCTGAGGCGACCCATCTTAAGGGTGGGCGCCTTGACTATGCATGTATACTGAATGGTCAGGGCCTGACTGCTGAGTGCAACGTCCAACCCGAGTTACTAAGTGATCACTTTGCACTAGACATAACAATACCTGTGAAGAAAATTACTACGCACTTTGCTAGAAAGAGAATAGTGATGCCTAAATCGCGCAGTATGATTGCGACATTTATACATAAAATATCAGAATGGTACAAGAGTTACTCGCCTACTGAGGTTAATGGGTTTTATAATGACTTACTTCTTAAAATCGAGGAACTTCTTCCCGTAACTGTAGGGACTTCAAGTAATGATAATTGCCCCCCAAAATGCGAGACTTACACCAACAAAGCAAAGGTGAAAAAGTGGAACAGATTGATGCGCGTGGCACATAAGAAATGGGTACAAGATGGCAGAAGTGATGCCAGTAGGGAAGTGTTGCTGGAAACAGCAAAGGAGTGCGGTAACATGCGAAGAGAAGCACGTGGTGATAGTTGGGAGAGGTTTGCTAGCGGGATCGGGAAAAATGCTAACACACATGAGATATGGAAAAAAGTTAATAGGGTTCGTGGCAAGAGACATCGAAATGTAACACATCCTCACCCTCAGGCGGTGGCTAACCAGCTAGCTGACCAATGGGCTGAGGCTGCATCCAGTGCTGGGTTGCCAGAGGAGGTAAAGCAAGGGGTCAGTCATTGGGAGGGACAGACGAGATTTCATTGTCTCGGCCTTAAATACGGGTGGGCCGACTTGTACTGATATTACACAAGAGGAACTGTTAAGAGCAATTAAACATGGAAAATCCACCGCCCCGGGAGAGGATGGAGTAACGTACGATGTACTTAACTGTCTGGCTTCCATAGAAAATGGTCCGCTGCTTCACCTTTTCAACATGAGCTATAGGGAGGGTAAATTACCTAGATTATGGAAAAAAGCAGTACTAATTCCAATTCCAAAGTCTGGCGGAGGTTTCAGACCTGCGTCCCTGACATCGTGCTTCAGCAAGATGATGGAGAGGATATTACTGGGGAGGCTCCAATATTTGATACAAGACAACTTACATCCCTCACTGTATGGTTTCATGAGGGGTAAGGGAACCACTGGGGCGATTATCAGTTGTCTTAGTAATGAAGCAGACTACTGTCGTACTTTCATAGATCTGAAAGGTGCATTTGATCGAGCCAACGGTGAGGTAATGCTGTATGAGCTCGCCAACTTGGGAGTTACAGGACGGCTACTCTATTGGATTGGGGATTACTTGCATGGCAGGCGCGCGACAGTGCGTTATCAGGGAGTCTCCTCCCCTGAAAAAAGCTTGGAATTAGGTACGCCTCAAGGAGGAGTACTCAGTCCAACGCTTTTTAATGTACTCATGAACAGGGTAGCAAAAACAAGTCTAGTTAACGGCGTGTCCTCGATCATCTACGCTGATATACTATTGCAGAGCAAAAAAGTTGACAGCATGCAGGAAGCTTTAACATCATTCACCCAGCTGTCACAGAGGCTTGGTCTTGTTATCAATGAAGATAAGACCAAGTTTATGTGTCGCGCACAAGGTAGACAGGAGCTTCATGTAAATAACTAACACCTCGAGAGGGTGAAGAGCTATAAATATCTAGGAGTATATATTGGTTACACTGCTGAGAGCAAAGAGGCTGAGCTAAAATACCTGATAACGCAATGTCGCGCCAGATTAAAACCCCTCAAGGCACTAGCGTGGAGTGGACGCGGCATCGGGGTGCCCGTGTTAAGAATGCTGTATATAAGCACTGTCAGATCAATTGTAGAGTACGCCAGTCCTGTTCTCTCGACCTTTGATCAGGGGAGACTTAACAAGCTTGAGAGATTACAGAACGAGGCAATGCGAGTAATTTTGAAGTCCAAAAAATGCGATGATACTGGCGATGAGATGTGAACTCAGTCTCCCAAGCATTTGCGACGTCATCCAGGAGGTCAACGTCATGAGCGCTGTTAGACACCTGCGCTCTGGAAGCGGAGCGGCGGTGCGAACCAAATTACTATCCGTGGGCGACAGACGCAGGTTCCAAGGGGTGAAGAGACACTATTTGGTGGGGCTTGCAGATAACTTCCACACTTATAACATTAATAACGAGGACACCCTCGCTGTAAAACCTACTATGGAGCCGCCTTGGGAAGGGAGGCAACCAGACGTGACAATACAGCGGCTGCCTTACAAAAAGACAGAGTACATTTCATTGGAACTGAAGGTTAAATATGAGTTGATGATAAGTGAGCTGGCTGGTGACAACATTATTCATGTCTACTGTGATGGATCTGTAAGAGATGATGGTAGGGCTGGGTGTGGAGTCCTCATTACGCATTTTAAACATGATGGGACACATATGGACATGGAATGTTGTTACAGGCTGACTGACGGCGTCTCATCAACTCAGGCTGAGCTGTGTGCCTTCAGGTTTACTCTCAGTCTGTTGCAGGGAGGGACTGGAGATGTATGGGTGTTCAGTGACAGTCGAGGGGCGCTGGAGTCCCTGGTAAGCCCAAAGCCTGTCCTAGAAAGCCTGGTGTCTGAGTGCAAAGCCCTGGAAAAGAAGAGGGAAGGTGAGATGGAGGGGATCGACATCCTACCCTCTCCTCTCTCCCCCCCCCCCACCCACCCCCAATCTTTGACGAGCTACTTCCGGATAGTAGCGGGACGGGAACAAATGTGGAGTCGTTGAGTAGCTTTTTTTTTTTTACATTGCCTTCACATAAAAAAGTGTGGTAGTGTAGTTTGATGATAGGAAATTGACTTGGTTTTAATGTGTGTTGAATAAGATTATGGTACTAAGTGGCTGCCAATCTAACCTTAAATCCAAGTCCAGCCTAAGCCAAGTCCAAGACCAACCCACAAATCCAAAACAACCTAAGTCCAAGTCCAAGATAATACGTCGTGGTGAAGTAAACAAACATTGGATTCGGGTGAGAAAAATAATTATGGTTATATCAACACATTGTATTTATCCTAGAGAGAAAAAGACATTAATCTTTCCAATTAACTAGATAAAAACGTCGCCGTGACACCCATAGCATCATTAGGAGAAAACAAAAGTATACAGGTGTTATATAAAGGTATCACGGAAAGAACTTCAGCCTATGTTACAAGGTCAGTGGTTTTATTTCCGACCTTAATGTTTGTTCTTGGCTAATATCATGCTATGTATTATTGGAGGTCCACCTTAGCTGCGCCCTGAGAGGCGAAATTCTACAAAGTAAACAAAGTAAGTAAGTGGTGTATTGGTACGTTGGGATATTTTTATAATCATTGCCTTTGACAGAAATCCAGCCAGGTAAGATAGCCATACTTGGAATGGATATTTTGTATATACGGAAATTAAGATAAAAAAATTCACTGCTAGGTCGTGGTTACGTATGTACAGTGAAGAGATTTTGGTAAAATTTTACATCTACACCAGAATGCACCTGGATATAAATAACACTTTTTGTATAGATTTTGATCCATTTTGAATAATTTTGACATTCATTTCTGTTGCAAATGTATATATAATAAGATATCCTTATCACACCTAACGAGCCTGGGGACTTGCGGGAATATGGGGTTCTTGGGTGGGGAAGACGAAATACAATGAGTTACATTATAAACAAGTTGCCAGAATTACTAACACAATCTAACAATGACCTATTGACGAACGTGCAATGTATTGATGGTCACAAAACATGGCGTTTGGCTACGAAAAAATGGCGTCTGCACCTCGCGCAATCCCCGATTTCTGGTCATGGAAAACATTTGATATCTTCTAAATTAACATAACATAACAAAACCTAAATTAACCAAACCTTAACCTACATTGACAAATAACAGAACTTTGTTCAAACCAAACAAAACTTTACCTTATTCCCGAAGAGAAGATCTCATAGAAAACATTGAATATCTCACAAATTAAGAATTTGCGACGGAAATGTAATTAAGTAAACCTTCTCAGAATACATTAACATAACATTTACATTAACATAACATTACAAAATCTAAATTAACCAAACCTTAACCTACAATGACAAATAACAGAACTTTGTTCAAACCAAACAAAACCTTACCTTATTCCCAAATGTAATTAAGTAAACCTTCTCAGAATGCATCAGGTAATATAATAATACAACCATCAATTCTCTAGAGCATTCTGGTGTAGATGTAAAATAATACCGAGATTTTAATATTTATTGTTTGCTCATAGTGATATTCCTATAGAGAAAAAAGATTTAGGCACAGCTTACAGGTACAGCAGCTGTATCCTCATAGTGCTTGGTTATGGATGCGGCACATGTCTAACTTTTGGGTAAAAAGCTAATATTATTTTACATCTTCATCAGAATGCTCTAGAGAATTCGGTATATTTTTGCATTACCTGATGCATTTTGAGGTTTTCTTGATTACATTTCCGTCACAAATTCTTAGTTTGTGAGATATTCAATGTTTTCTCTGAGACCTTCTCTTTGAAAAGTAAAAGTTTTGTTTGGTTTGAACAAAGTTCTGTTATTTGTCAATTACATTAGAAAAGAAAAAGGAATAGTATAGTACTACCTATCTAATCTGACACTATCCAATCTGACAGTGTAAAATACCTGTACACTGTAAATATACACTATGATAGTAATTTTATATCTTTAATTTAAAATCACTCACTATGGATGTAAAAGTGAGTCGGCTGCTGCAGATTTTGTCCGTTGCTTCCGATATCCGTTAAAGGGAGGTACGTAAAACCTAGGTATGAGTGTATTTAGTTTTGCTCTGTTACTCCTTGTTCATTATAAGTCATCAGTTGAAAACGATTCATTTGTGTCAACATTCGTAAACCATTTTTAGTATTTCAAAACACAATATAAGGTTTCCTCGGAGGTGACGTTTCTTAAGAGAGAACATGTTTAGTTGTGCCAACTTCTCTTCATAAAAATCATTACACAAGACAGGATAATTTTCATGGCCCTACGCTGGATAGCTTCTCATTGTGCTGTCTTGCTAGATGAGAGGACTGAAATTGCACTGCATTTTCCAAGTGAGGTTTGACTAAGCTGATGTATAGAACTTAGATTATATTCGCATTCTTGAATGGGAGTGTTCGTAGCCCTTCGCACTTATACCTCTTAATTGCCTCTCAGCACAGGGAATACAGATATGTGTATATTTTGCATGTCTCAGGGTTATGGTTGTGGTATGGTTAACCACACAGGTTAAAAAAGTAAAGTGGAGGTACACACTATAGCTATGCATAGCTGCGGGTGCTCATCTACCGTCACATTGGCCTTTGAGCCTGTGGTGAAAAATAATCCGTTACCCCATTACACAGCGCCACTGTGACATCCAAGTTTATACAGTTTACCTTCCCCAGGTTTCCTTAGGTACGCAGTTATTGACCAACCTGTTTGGGAGGATGAACAGCTGGGTGAGCTTTTCGTTGACTGCTCTTATCAGGGATCAAACTCGAGCCAGCAGATTCGTAGTCAGACGTGCTAATCACTGCACCACTGAGGCACAGAGACACAGATTAGCTGCATCAGAAAATAATGAGCAGTGGTGCCAGTATCCATGTGTCTGAAAAAAAGCAGAAATTAGAAAAAATAAATACACAGTGTATGTGTTAGATATTATCTTCCAATACATACTTATGATAGTAGAGCACTTAAATACAACTTCATAATTCTGTATTTTCTAGACAGTTGCTGTGTGCCTAAGGACAGGGCTGCACATCTAACTTATATGATCTACACCAGGTAGTATCTCCTAAAACAGGATAATCATTTGTCATGGTGCTACATTGTTAATGTTTATATAACCTCACATCATCTCGGAGAATCATTTGTTTCCTTACAGAAATCACAATACCGTCATTGATTTTCTAAAAATAATTACATCCAGCATGATTCACATTCAGACTAACTTGATTTAAGGAAGAGAGCTCTGAATAGGCTAGAGGCTTTCATGAGGCTTAACCGAGAACAGAATATATGTGCCTTACATAACCAAGAGTAGTTTTGTCAGACCAATGCAGTAGTTTTCTTATGGTGTCAAGGTTAGATTTTGCTCTTTTCCTCAATTGGATTTATGAATGGAAGGATTAGAAATAGTGAAGTAACAGATGTGGTGGGAAAGTGGGGTGTGAATGGAGTGAATGAAAATAGTGAGTGCTTAGTGGATGCATGTACAGAAAGTGGACTGTTCTTTGACAATCCCTTTTTCAGCATAACTTGATCTACAGGTGAGGTGGTTAGCAGAAAAAGAAATTGAGGAAGGATGTGTAGGATGCTAAGACAGTGAAATGTTTGAAGGGTCACATCACTATGTTGTGTTTTAGATAAGGATAACAGGTAAATGGGAGTACAGTGCTCCCTCCAATTTTGCAGGTTTCAATTTTGCGATATTCCAATTTTGCAACTGAGACCAATCTCCATCTCTGCAAGCCCAGGTACAGTAAAATGGTAATTTAAATTAATTTTCTTATGGATAATGATAAGGTTTATGTTTTTTCAGTATTTTTCTTTATTGTAGGATGTATAATTACATGTATTTGTATACAAACAAGGGCAAAAATATGACTAGAATCACCATAAGGTTAATGATTCCAATTTTGCAATGTTGACCAATTTCATGCAAAATTGGAAGGAGCACTGTGATGGCAAGTTTAGGAAAGGAATTAGAGGAGAATACAAGAGAAAAGAGGTATGCAAGAGACTGAGAGAAGCTAGAATGACAGAGAGGGTGTAATTGTTTGTAGTAATGTATTTAGTGTATTCAAAGGTGCAGACGTGGTTGGGTATAGAGCTCTTAGTAAAATTTCAGAACTCACAATACCTTATGAGAGCCTGAAGTTCCTGGCTGTGGGTCATCCTCTACTCGAGTGTCATAAAGTTCAGTGTCTTCCACGGGGATAGCAGGGCCGGGCAGAGTGCGCTGTCGTGTCGACTGGGGCTTGTAGAGTTTACCAGCAGCAAGAAAGAATTGGTGGTGACGAATGTCATAAAGTTCAGTGTCTTCCACGGGGATAGCACTGAACATCTGTTGGTAGGACGCCGTGTTCCCTCAGAAAGTCGTACACCAAATCGTTTTTGGAATGGAATTTTGCGATTATTTGCCAATAATCCAATTCACAACCTTGACAAGTAACTTCAACGGTAGCCATGATACAACTGAGGAGAAAAGTGTCTCATGACCTATGTTTCTAGCTGTGCCACGCCTACTATTACATATAGCAAGCTGTGATTGGCGCAGCTGGTGCTGGCAATTGGTGGTGGCACGTCATTGGACAGAGGAAATATAGACAATATAATAATCCTCTGTAGCAACAACACCCAATCCCATGCTTGAAACCAAAGCCCGTGCTAAAAACAATTGATAGTGTTTGTTTGTTTATGTTGACTAGAGAAACACTCGAAAAATGTACCACATTCACGGACGTATTGCAGTGTTGTTATTCATTTCCGACAGGTAGTGTAATCAGTGAAAATGTTGTAAATAGTAAGAGCAACAAGCTGAGGGTAGCCATAACCATCTACTGTTTAATGGCATAAAGTATAGTAATACCTTATATAACACAGGTGATCTTCGCAGTGACATGGATATAGCACTAGGGTAATATTGATGATGATGATGATGATGATGATAATAATAATAATAATAATAATAATAATAATAATAATAATAATAATAATAATAATAATAATAATAATAATAATAATAATAATAATAATAATAATAATAATAATAATAATAATAATATCAAAAACTTAAATTAAAACGGAACAAGTCATTTAACCTCATAGGAATTGACTCCACCTCATAGCCAAGGTAAGCCAGGCTTCGGTCTGCCGGCTTCTTCACCATCACCACCACATGGCGTCACCTCTCTTAACCTCCCTCTCTATCTTATACCCTCACCCTTATAAACAGAAAGCAGTCACACACTTACTCGTCCTCCTTTCAACAAATGCAAGTCTTCACCTCCATCCAGCCAGCTTCCCTCGAATTACCACCGAGGAGGGTACGCGCACACACACTTCAATAGGAACACATAAGACCGCCGCACCGCCAACACTAGCCTGTCTTCCCCTTGCCTGATGACGCGATGCTGAGGTGGAATGAGGTGCCAACATGTACCTTTTCACGTGATCCAAAATAGCGAGGTCAAATGTATTGCAGAAATAGACACTTGGAAGACACTTTGGAAGATTAGTGATGTAAAGTAAGGTTTTATGTTATATTTAGTATCTAGAAAAAATGCTCAACTAGAAAGCTTGACTGCAATATGTTTTCAGGACCCGCCGCTAGGCTGCTGATACGAGTCTTAAAAACACATTGTAGTTAAGCTTCGAGTTGGACATTTTTTCTGTTTTTTACGTAGGTAATGTTAGTATTTCTTTTTTATTTTATCTACAGTCTTTACTTTTATGAAAGTTGTATATGGAAAGGTGAATCAAGAAAGTAATTGTGGTTAATAAAAGGTAGAGCATGATAATTTTACGACTGATGCGGCAATCTGCCCGGACAACGCACATGCCAGATTATCCGTAAGAGAATTGTTTGCATACATTTTCTTTATCAACTCACTAACGGAAGATAGTAAATATAACATAAAACCTTACTTTACATCACTGATCTTCCAAAGAATCTAAGTGTATTTCTGCAATACAGCCAGGGGGAAGACAGGCTAGTGTTGGCGATGCGGCGGTCTTATGTGTTCCTATTGAAGTGTGTGTGCGTACGTCCTCGGCAGGAATTGAAGGTGAAGGCTTGCATCCATTGAAAGGAGAAAGGGAGGAGGAAGAGTAAGTGTGTGACTGCTTTCTGCTTATAAGGGTGAGGGTATAAAGTAGGAAGGGAGGTTAAGAGAGGTGACGCCATGTGGTGGTGGATGGTGATCCGTAAGTAGATGCTAATAGTTAGATTTACCTTTTTTTTTCTTAATATACTTCATGGTATTTCCTGCAATGAAGCCCTTATTATCACACATGAACACGTTAGTTAGTCGCCTGTCTGTCTTTTGTTGGAGTTGGGAGACCTGTATACAGGGAGGGCTACGTAGTGGTTTTTTTTTTTTTTTTTTTTTTTTTTTTTTTTTTTTTTTTTTTTTTTTTTTCCATGATCTCTCCTGCAAGTCCTAATTGTCACATGAACACGTTAGTTAGTTTAGTTAGTTAGTCGCTTGCTTACCATTCCTTGGGTTTGAAGATAGCAGTATGACATGTTGGGCTGCAGCCATAGGAATTCTGTCACCTTTCCCTGCCTTGTAGACTGTAGTGACAATCTCTCGCTAGGAGTCTCAGGTGACTACCTACTGTTTCCTCAGTGACTTACGAGACCGTGTTAATATAAATACTCAAGGTGGTTGTTATTAAAAGTTTATTATTGCAGTGTCTCATTGTTGAAAAGGGAAGATTGTTAATATACGTGAATGATCGGGTGATTTGTTATAATAAGTTATGGTCCATAAGCCACATACTGAGGGTTGTATTAACAGGTGAAGGTATATATATGTGTGATCGAGTATTGTTGTTATTATTACTATTGTTATTATTATTAGTATTAGTATTGTAATGTACATATGTGATTATTATTCCTGAGAGAGAGAGAGAGAGAGAGAGAGAGAGAGAGAGAGAGAGAGAGAGAGAGAGAGAATATTACCAAAGATTATTATAAAATCAAAGTCAAGTGACAAAAATTAATTGATAAATGAATAATACAGTGAAATAAAGCCTGCCACTGAAATTACATAGTGTGTGTGTGTGTGTGTGTGTGTGTGTGTGAGAGAGAGAGAGAGAGAGAGAGAGAGAGAGAGAGACACGTGATTGTAGAGTCACGTGGGTCGTGGAAGCGCCGCTCGCCTTACAGAAGTTACAGTGTGTCACATTCCCTCTCAGCCTGTCAGCTACTGCGTCTTCATTATTTAACTTTCTACTCTTGTCCATCACACTGTAGATTTCTTGGGTTTAAAATAAGATTAGTAAGATTTGCTCTGCTATGAATAATGGTGTGTAAATGGTTGCATTAGATTTTGAAAGTTCATATGTTTATTTAGTCATCTTTGAGAGGTAATGAAAAAAAAAGTAATAAAAAATAAAAATCTAAATGGAATGGTGCAACTTGCGTGTCATATACTTTTGATATGCCTCTAGGTCAATGGATTTATAGTTATGTATATATTGATGGAAGGTCATGAATGTGTGTCTTTTTCAGCATGTCCAAAGTAGCCGTTCACTGGTTTCGTCATGGCCTACGCCTGCACGACAACCCGGCCCTGTTGGACGCCGTGCAGGGTGCCAAAGCCTTCTATCCACTCTTCATATACGATGGCGAAAGTGCAGGTGTGGATGCAGGTTTCATTTAGTGACTCCTCCTTTTGAAACTGGAGCTTAAAGTTTGATTTTTTTTAATAATATTTCGTATTTATTTATTTATTTTATACTTCAGACTATTTATTAGCTCTATCCTACTTTTCCCATAATTTGAAATGTGAAATAATCTTTATAATAATAATAATGCACAGGAGATGCCTTGTGTAGATCAATTGGCCTCTTGCAGCCTCCTTATTTTTATTTTATTTTCTTGTTTTACTTAACATAGCTGGTTTCTTTTTTGTGCGGTGTATTGCTTTATATACTGTATAAATGTATATTTTTTCATACAACTTCTTTGCCAGTAGATGTGATACACTCTTAGGGAGAAATTCACATCTTCCTTATTTGAGTATGTCATTTAGTGCAAGAGAGAAAGAGAAAGTTCTGCAGGAAGGGACAGTGGTAGGATCATTAAGGTGTTTGATGAGAGGAAGGACAATGAGCATGGAAGCAAAAAAAGTAACTTAGGAATCGAATTACAGTTAGAATAACGAAACAGGTAAAAGGTACAGTACTTAAAGCAGTGGGTTATATGAGTAGTGCCAATGGTATGAGCAGATTGGATGGAAAGTAATGAAAATATCTTTGGAAGGTTTGATGTGTCTAGTAGGGGGAAAGAAATAGGTAGTGGAGGGATGGGAATGCAGAAGTATTGAATCCAGAAATAATTTTCGCACTGGTGAGTGACAAAGGATTTAGAAAAGTGGAGTAGATGCTTAAGATGAGATGACCTGTAAAATTAAGGAGAATTGGAGTGTGCAAGGATGAGATGCATAGAGAGGTGCAAGTGGAGCCCCCTCTGTCCTGGTTACCGCCTTGAGGGAATTCACATAAACAGGCATTAGACTCCCCCGTCCTGTCAGGAGTTATATCACATTTAAGAGTCAATATTTTAAAAGAAATTAATGTGAGTGTTGAATATTCTGTGCTCTTCCTACATTTAGATAATCAGTGTACATCAGGTTTTTATTTTTGTTTTAATTTTCTTGCACTTATTTTTTTCAGGGATGAAGGTTACTGGCTACAATCGGCAGAAGTATTTGATGGAATCCTTAATTGACTTAGATAATCAGTTGAGAGATGTTGGATCTCAACTGTTCGTCTGCGAAGGAAGTCCAGTTGATATATTCACTACATTACACAAGGAAATTGGTCTGACTCATCTCTCATTTGAACAGGTAAACTTTGGCATGCAGCACTTGTCTAGGATTGGTGGTGGCAGGAGGTGTCTTGTAGTATTAGGAGTGGCATTTTTTCATCTTATTTTACTTGTCTTTTAATTTCCTATTGTAATTATGCTTGATGTCTTAGTTTCTCCAGCTGCTGTATGTATTGACTTCCTCCGTGTTTTAGAAGAGAGCAAATTATTATTTGTTTTGACCTGTTCCGAGAGTCATGAAGTTTGCACCAAGATTTAGTCTATTGCATGTGACTCTCCCGCCATTAATCATCTGTTCTACTTGTATTTATCAGTGTCATCATGTTAAGACTGTGGGGTGACAGCTACTATAGGAAAACGGAAATTGGAAAGTTATAGTCTGTGATCGAATTCTTGGACTAAACTTCCATCCCACTTGCTTGCTTCCACACATGAGCAAGACCATCACCACTACTCATCTTTATTTCCGTAAGATTATAGTACATTTATAATAACAGTTTTGAAAGTATGTACTGTACTCCTTTGTCATATCAAATCATTAGAAAGATACCTACACTATTGGAAATGTTTACCTTTGTTCCCTCTCCTTCACACACACACACACACACACACACACACACACACACACACACACATGACTAAACAAAGTTTTGAAAGAAAATTAGTTTGAAGGAAGCATCAACCTGGAACTGACTTCAGAAAAAATTATGGTGCAGCACCTATAGAAGTATATAAGGATGCCTGAAAACTGTTCTTATTATACTTAATCTTAAACCCAATTAACCACATTTCTCTTTCCAGGATGATTGTTACTAATTTACTCTGTTGTCATAGAGATTGAAGTAGCATTCTTAGGTTAGGTTTAGTTGGAATGGGATGAACTTTTTTTCTATCGAGTAAAGACTAAATTAAACCGTAATATTTATCATGGGAAGGGAAAGGAAGCATTTAGTACACTTCTGAGATAAATTTAGAATGGAAAACGGTTGGATAACCATAGTAATGATTATTTTTTTATTAAAAAAGTGTGGGTTGTATGATTTCACAAACAAATATATGTGGGAGTATGAGAGAGAGAGAGAGAGAGAGAGAGAGAGAGAGAGAGAGAGAAAAAAAGTTCAAGAAATGTACAAGGATGAGATGCATGACAGGTGCAAGTGGAAAACTCAACTGTGACCCCATCAAGGGTATTACTAGAAACAGGCATCAGCATAGACTAGACTACACTACTAAAACTAATAGTATGCCCTGAAGAATGCTAAATATAGAAGTGAAGAAAGAAAGGTGGAAAATGCCAGCAAACCCCTTTAGAATAGTTGTCAGTGTGGGTGATTTACTATATAAATCTTGTTTCTTGCAGGACTGTGAGGCAATTTGGAAGAACCGTGACGATGATGTACGGAAGATGTGCTCTGAGCTTGGGATCACAGTGATAGAAAGGATTTCACATACCCTCTGGGACCCACTTGAGATCATCGAGACAAATGGAGGCTTCTCACCCACCACCTATGAAATGTTTGTGGTAAGAAATTATTGTTTATCCAATAGTGTCAGTGAGCTGATTAGTTATGCTGGGATCACACATCTGCGATCCAGCCTCTGTGACTATCTGTGATGACGGGACTTTGACAAAATTTGTGGAATCGCAATTTACAACGATGTTACCATGCTTTAATTTCAGCGACAGCAAAATTTGTTGCAGAAAATCGCAGGAGATCATAGCAACTTAGCGCAACTCAGGAAGTGGCTGCGATTATGTTCAAATTTTCAAAACATTCGCAGTCACCTCTGCGATTGTCAAATCTCGACTAGTTGCAGCATGAACGCAGTGTGAACAAGGCACCGTCGCCGCGCTCTGTAATGTGGCAACAAAGGATTGCATCAGAGCATTGTGCAGTCGAGCGACTTTCACACCACGCAACATGACAGCAACGGATCTCCCCTTTGTAACACTTCCTGCTCGCTCCATCTCAGCACAGTCTCCACTCGACAGCAACAGCACAACGCTCACCCAGTGACCACCAACCAACCTCCACCAGCACCACCATGAAGGACACCTCTGGCAAGCTCACGAAGAAGGGGAAGAAGAAGGTTGATTCACTCCTCAATATATAGCTGTGACGTCAGAACCGCGATCATTTTTTGACATCTTTGGGAAATCGAACTGCAAGCGAGGAGCAGTGGAGCAGCCATCGCAAAACGTCACAGGTGCTCATGACGTCCTCACGATGACTCCTCACATGAAGTCTGTGAAAGGTGCAGTAAGCTGCGATACGCAAATGATCACTCCTAAACCTTTCCTCGCTTCATCTGTGATGATCGCAAACAACCGCAATTAAAGCAAGTGAAGGACGAGCAGATGTCGTAATGGATCACAATATCAGCCTAGTCGTTGTGAATTGCGGTTATTGGGTGGCGACTTCAACATTTTCGGCATCACTTCTTCTTCTTCTTCTTCTTCTTCTTCTTCTTCTTCTTCTTCTTCTTCTTCTTCTTCTTTTTTCTCCTACCCTTTTGTCATATAGCTACACAAAAATTTTGATGAATTCTATATCATAAGAATGATAAATGAATTTGTATCTTCCTTTCCAGCAAGTTGCAGAAGCTTTAGGGCCTCCTGCCAAACCCTCACTTGATCCTGACTGGCAGAATGTCATATTTGGCGAACTGTCTGATGAAATGGCACAAAAGATAAAGGTGAATATATTTTTTTTGTATATATAATTTTAAGAAATTGTACGTGTCATTTTGTGGCATATTTTACTTGTGTTTTTTACCCTAATAGGAAGGAGTAAAATGGATGTTGGGGGTATGAGAAGTTCCTATGAAATGTGAGGACAGAGTTGGTAGCAGGATAGGAGATTGAGGGAAGGTTGGAGTGTACAAGAGTATAGTGTATAGATAGTAGCAAGTGGACATTCTTTTGTCTGTCATAGCCACCCTTATATAATGTTCCAAGCAACAAGCATCGGAGTAGATGATATTGAAAATGTACTTTGTATGTGTATATTTTCTTTGTACTCATTTTTGTTTCCATCTCAAAATCGCATATAGAATCAGGTTGGAGTGAGATCACCCTGAGACTGAAGGTTGATGGTTCATTTTATTAATACTTCAATTTTATAATAATGTATATAAATTTGCTTCTGGTCATCTGAAAATTATATTGAAAACTAGATGACAAACAAAAACCTGAACTACCTTACACAATGAAATTATCACAGTAACAACAAAGCCTTTTGACATATTTCCTGCAGCTGTATCCACAAGTTCCCACACTGGCGGCACAAGGATACACACACAATGAGGAGTGTCCAGTCTATGTTGGAGGAGAGAGGATTGCCTTGGCTCACCTCAAGGAGCGGCTCATTGTGGAGGAAAATGCATTCAGGTAATTTAAAGGCTTCACTTCTATAGTTATCATGAGGTGTTGCAAAGAATAATTGGTCTTACTCCTGTAGTCAGGAAAAATGTACATAAGTAGGTTTAGGTAAGATAGGCAATTGGCATGCAAAGGTTTTTTTTTCTCTCTCTCTCTCTCTCTCTCTCTCTCTCTCTCTCTCTCTCTCTCTCTCTCTCTCTCTCTCTCTCTCTCTCTCTCTCTCTCTCTCTCTCTCTCTCTCTCTCTCTCTCTCTCTCTCTCTCTCTCTCTCTCTCTCTCTCTCTCTCTCTCTCTCTCTCTCTCTCTCTCTCTCTCTCTCTCTCTCTCTCTCTCTCTCTTTTAATTTCACAATAATATAGATTAATCATGTTTTAAACTCTGTCTATTAATAATAGAATACAGAGGAAAGAACTTTTCTTCTTAAAATTTTATAAATTTATATAATTTTATTAATGTATGTATTATATTTGTTTTTTACCTCAAACTATTAGAACCTTTATCCTGCTTCTCCCATAATTTGAAATGTAAAATAATGATGATAATAAAGCACATGAGCTGTTTTGTGTAGATCAACTAGCCTCCTACAGCCTTCTTATTTTCTCATGTTTATCTTATGTTTTTCTTATAATATGTTTCTCCCACAGAGACGGCTTCATCATACCTAATCAAGTCAACCCCGACCTCCTCGGGTCTCCCATGAGCATGTCAGCTGCATTGAGATTCGGATGTTTGTCTGTCCGAAAGTAAGTTGCAGCAAACATCCTGAATCTATATTTCCACCTTCCTATGACTTGAACTCATTTAAGAGAGGAGTATCAAGACCCATGCAACCTTGATTTCACCTTCCTTTTTTATTACTTTATTTTTAGTGAACCAGCAATCACAAGTGGGGTTTTTTGATAATGTTTTTTATTGCCCTTAGCCGGTTCTCCAATAGCATAAAAAAGTCTAAATATTTACAACCTATTTGATATTTTATGACAGACAAGTAGCTATCACATTCAAAACAAAGAGTAAGGTCACAGGGTTATGACTCTGACCTCCTATAAGTCAGAATATTCTGACTTAATTAATTTTGTTATTTTTAGTATGGATGTTTGCTAGCTATTGTGACTTATCCGTGGTTTTGACTTATTGAGGATTTACCTAAGTAGCCGAGAGGTGGATAAAAAAGTTCTGACTTGAGATTTATTTGCAATTTAATATTTTAGATTTTGCCCAGTTTTTGGAAATTCAGTATAATAAATCTGGTCGCAAAATTTTGGTTAAGTGAGATATTCGGGTTATTTACGATTCAGTTGACAAGGAATCTACTGTACATAGGATACAGGTTGTCATTCCTTCTTTGAGCCAGTGTTAATTAATCTGTCCTCATCAGAAAGTGAGGTTTCCCGTAGGAAGCTTTGGCACTCTTTGGATAGGAAAAGTACCCTTAGCAAGAAGGGAAGGAAAATTAAGAGTCCTTGTATAGGATTAGTACTTAATGCTCTATTCTCAAAAACTCTTCATAATTATTCAGTTACATTCCAAAAGCTACTGTTGATTTACTATTTTATAACATCCTTAAATACGTCTACTTTCAGATTTATCATCGTATTTCTTTTCTGTTGAGAGCCTATACTCGTGCTATTGTATGTTTTGTTTTGCCTTCATTGAGTGTGTCCGTGTCTCCCACAGGTTCTATTGGGATGTACAAGAAACTTACCAGAAAGTCAATAGAGGAGACCTGCAGCCGTCACACTCACTCACTGCTCAGCTCATTTGGAGGGAATTCTTCTACTGCATGTCAGCCAATAATCCCAAGGTAATTTGTGATGCATGTATTTTCTCTTTTTCTCTTTTTTATCTTGCTCTTCAATTTAAATAGAAAATTGTTCACAAAAAGACTATTGTGTTTGTACTTTGTATTTATTTTCATGTGGCAATTTCACATTTGGAGAGGTTATTTTGACACCAGTTGGGTGCCAAATGCTGATTCTTAATGTAATCTTATTTGATATCAGTATCTGTTTCTTGGACCTCGATTTAGGGAAGTGATCACAGCAGAAGAGCCTCCACACACTTGTCCATATGCTTCATCCTTATCATCACATATAGTATGAAGAATTATAGGCATGTTGGGTGTTATGTGCACAGAAGCTGCCTTGTGTAGGTCAACTGGCCTTTTGCAGCCTCCTTATTATTTTATGTTCTTATGTTTGTGAAGAATTTTGTCTTTTTAACCTACAAAATGGTATCTTTACAGTACAGTGAAATGGAGGAGAATCCAATATGTATCCAGATCCCATGGTACAACAAACCCGACCAGTTGGCTGCCTGGGAGGAAGGACGGACTGGATATCCTTTCATTGATGCTTGTATGAGGCAGCTTCGCAAGGTAGAAAAATAGATACATGCTGTGAACATTTGAAATTTATTTATTAAATATTATTTCCATTTGAAAAAATAAACATGGTTCTCCTTATGCATGCAGTGAACCATTAAAAAAAAAGTTGTGAAATAGTAGATTGCAGAATGTAGGAAATTTAAATGTAGCCTGCTTTCTTCTTTTATAGGTATTATGATATTTAATGTAAATGTCCAAATAATACTTGTTTTCATCGTCTTCAAACTTCTAATAACATCTCCATTGTCTTAATTTTTTTTGTCACTCATATATATATATATATATATATATATATATATATATATATATATATATATATATATATATATATATATATATATATATATATATATATATATATGTCTGTCATATGTAATTGAAGATTTATGGACTTTTTTTCCCGTAAGTTAGGTTTGATTACCTTTTGTATCCATAGCATGTGGACTTAAATGTTTGATTTGACCACACTAGTTTTCTACTTTTCATATAAGACATGTATACAGATAGATAGATAGATGGATAGACCACTCAAATGCCCTTCCAGTCAAACCAGTTATAATCTTTTCTAGGTTGCACACTCTTCTTATTAATGCATTAGTAGAAAAATGCAATAGACGAAAAATAAACATGCTTCAATTTTCTATTTCTTCACAGCAAGAGATGGAAACTATTAATGTCCTTTTATTGTTTTACCAGTCACATTAATGGCAAAATTTCAGGCCCTTCCCACATTCCAGTAAGAGGAATGCAAATACTTAGTGTTCTTTTATAGCTGCTTCAAGATCTTTTCTTCTTAACAAAAGATATGGAGATGTTTAATCCTCTCATATGTTCATACATTACTCCTAACCAATATGAGCATGGTTTCAGACACCTCCCTTATCCCAGCATGAAAGACAGACATGCTTAGTGTTCTGTGTTTTTATATCACAAGAATTTCAAGACCTCAGGATACCTTTTTTATGCCAACAGGAGGGATGGATTCACCATGTGTGTCGGACTGCAGTGGCCTGTTTCCTGACACGAGGGGATCTGTGGATATCATGGGTGGATGGACTTAAGGTAAGAAAAGCCCCTTCTCTATATTGCCTCCCATACAAAGAATGGACACAGATGGGGAGAGGAGAATGTTGTCTCCGTGAATCCTAATTGCCTTGTCTTGACTGTTTCCTCTTAAGGAGGTTATTATCTGGGATATTAGGATATTAGCCCAATGTAGTGGTAGTGTGCTTGCCTCACAACCAAGATGTCCTGGGTTTGAATCCTGTGTCGGATGGTGGAAAAATAGGCTTGTTTTTAAGGCTGTAACCCCTGTTCACCTAGTAGAAAATAGATACAGGATGTTAAGTGAGGAGTTGTAATCTTACAATGCCAGTATTGGGTGGAAGGGTGTAGTTTGCATCCTTTAAGAGACTGTGTCGGGTACTTCCTATAGGATAACAAAAGTGGTCTTAGCCACACCCTGATGAATAAAAGAGGTGCAGTATATTGAAATAGATAATATAGACAAATAGATTTACTTATTAAGAGCAAACAATCTTATAGGGAAGGCCAGAAGAATTATATGTATCCATGTTTCTATATAAATCCATGTAATTCATGTAAGTTGCATTTTCCAACAGATATAATTGAATACTCTCAATTTTTCTATTATAGCAATACTTATAACAATACTTCTCAGCAATAATCTTGATTTTGATGAATAATAGGAATACTTTACTGAGTCCCTAAAAGATCCTGTTATTTTCAGGTGTTTTACAAGTACCTCATTGATGCGGACTGGTCTGTGGCGGCCGGGAACTGGATGTGGGTCAGCTCCTCTGCCTTTGAGCGCCGTCTGGACTGCTCTGTGTGTATCTCCCCTGTGGAGTTTGGCCACAGAATTGAACCCACTGGGGATTACATAAGGTACGACAGGTGGAACATTTTGAACTGGAAATAAATATTGTATATCCAAAACTCTGCAAATACTAGTCTGTAGAGGATCTTTCTAGTGTTCCTCCTGATGGATCATTGAATTTCTCACGTAGCAACTTTATTTGGCAGTATGTGTGTTGATTTTCCCTGGATCAGAGAAGGCTTAAAGATTAATGTGACCAAAATTTACAAGAGAATGATGCATTGTAATTTTATAGTTTAAGAAATAGAGATTTGCAACACTTATCTTTCATCTCATCTGTGCATAAATTCTTGGGGATGAATTTTGATGGAGGAAAAAGTCTTGCAATCCTTTGTTTTTTATCCTACAGATTTATAATACACTCATAGAATCTTATCAAAATTTACAATAATGTCATGCAGTAGCAGAGTGTGGAGGTGTTGGTGTTGCTTGAGGTCTCAGTGATAGATGGTAGACTTTCTTACATAGCAATTTTATTCAGCAGTATCTGATGATTTTGCTTCAGTTAAAGAAAGATTTGCAATTCTTATGGCAAAACGGTATAAGAAAAGAATTTAAGATGCTTTTATAGTGAAAGTTGCTTCAGATGTAGAAAGATTTGCAATTCTTATGGCAAAACGGTACAAGAGAATAATATAATATGCTTTTATAGCAAAACAAAGTGAGATCTACAACACCAATATAACCCTCCAACAATGACGAACATGAGATGGGTCACTATCATAATTCTAATGTATTATGTTTGTATTTCTTGTGATTGATACCTTTGTGACATTTTTTCGATGAAGGAAACACTGTTTTATGCATAGACATCCATTGAAAAGTATAGTGTATAATTGGAATAACTAGCATCTTATGAGAAGGCAGAACACCGCTAGATAGAGTGAACACAATCCCACCCAAAACAGCTGATGATGGGGTTACGGCTCCTTGAATTTGTTATGCATCTATTCTCTGCTAGATGAACAATGGCTGTAGTGTGAAAAGGCTAAATTGTTTCTGCTTGGTTCTGAATGCTAATCCATACCTTTCGGATGTTACACAAGTGCTTTAACAATTACAGCACCAGGCCACTTCTATAGCTAGTCAGTGCCATGATTGATTTCAGATTGTATAGCAGATGCTGCCAGTTTATCCAACCTTTTGTAATCTTGTCGGCTTGAGCTTGGAAAAAATGAGGAAGAACTTAGAATTTGAATGTAGCACATCTTTTAAATTTTCCTTCCTCTGAACATATTGATCAACATTTTCATACTCTTGATGATGAGGTAAATGAGATGAGCAATTATGGTTGATTTTTTTCTTCAGTTTCTTTAATCCTCTTTCAATATCATATGCATGTTTGGGACATGGCTATAGTTATGGCAGCCTATCTGGAGCTCTTGGGCGGACCACAGTAGCCACACCCGAGAGCTCAAGATAGATTGGTTTGAGTATAGTTGTAGAAAAAGAAAGTTAAAAAATTGCTTCCAAAACATTGACTTACCCTCACCCAAACCCTGAAACCCAAGATAACACAGATAACCCCCTGATATTTTCCCTCCATTTGTAAATGTCTACTTAAATGTTTTGACTTTAGAACATAAATAAAATTTCATAGAAGCTTACTTACCAAACCAAACACTTCTGCTGACAAGCTAAACTATCAAACTGTAACCCAGCATTCTCTTGAATAGAATTACTTGAATAACTCTAATTTGATTTCTCACAATTCTTTAAAGTCTCTACTCTTATTCTGATCTTCTTTTGTGTCCTTAAGGAGGGTGAGTTAATTACATACTGGGAAATGTTCATAAAATTCTTGCAAGACTTTCATTAGAGATCTTGTTTATTTATATCTAAAGAAAAACATGACATCATTCCAAATTTTCTATATATTTTCTCATTCTTACAGAAAATATGTGCCAGAGTTAGCCAACTTTCCTCAGGAGTTCATCTTTGAGCCATGGAAGGCACCACTGGTCATACAGAAGGAGCACGACTGTGTCATTGGTCAAGACTACCCAGACCGTATTGTTGATCATGAGGAAGCTTCCAAGAGCAACCGCAAGGTAACCATCATACTCTCATTGACTGTCATTGGTTAAAGGTCAACATGGGGCTTCTCTAGTATTTCAATGTTGCATGAAATTGATGAGCTTGTCCAGAAATCACAACAATGCAATAGATTGGACAATCATTGTATAATTGTGTTCAATTCAAATAGGACTTGTTGAAAAATAGTAGTGAGGACTGAGACAAAGGTTATCATGATGTGATTCCTAATCCTGTATTTTTAGATGATGAAGAGCATCCGGAATAGATTGAAGAAGCCTCCCATGCACTGTGCACCATCAAACTCTGAGGAAATCAAGCAATACCTGCGTCTGCCTCAAACCTGCCTACATAATGTCTTCTAAGTAGATGTGTTGCTGCTTAGAAGTAGGTCATACTTGATGTTATATGAAACCTGACTATGTTCTCTTAGTACTCTCATCATTTTTAGAATTGTTTCTGATAGAATTAAAGATTAGTGTACAGCTGGATATATATAAATTTGGCTCTAACTTCTCTGTCTCTCTCTTAATGTGTAATTATGTCTGTCAGTACACAAAAATATTTTCTTAGAAGGAATGAGATGCATAGTCTTCCTCAGTGCTGAAGCTCTGCTGTTCAATGGGGTGATGCAAAAACCATAATTATAACATTATTGGCATGTACCTCAGACCATCAAGTCTTTTACATTGCATATTCTGGTTATGATATTGTCCCATCAAGCTTGGGTGCTGATCATTGAAAAAAAAAATGCATACACAAGTACATCATACAGGTGGGGAAGGCGCTATTTGCTAGACTGGGATCTTTAACTCCCTTCCCTGTTAGGTGTACAGGGGCTTCAGTGTGAAAGGAAGCCAGTCCAAAGATCACCTCTGTCTTCGGAATCAAACCTGAACATCTTGATTGAAATTAAGGAGTTATATTAACCAGCACACCATCAAGATGTTATATTAACTACCTAATGGAAAGAAATAGCTAGACGATTAGGATGAGACTATAATTGGGAAGTCAGCATTCAAGGCTAGTTAGTGTACACTCATTCCGAGTACATCTCTGAGTGGTTTGAAATCACTTACAGGGTACATCATGTTAGCTTTATTAGCATGGCATAGGTAAGGTGAGATCGGTTGTATGAAACCATTGTACTATACCTGCTTGCACTTAACGAAGGCTGCATCTTCCGTGTGTGATACAAGACAATCAATATATAGTTTGTCAGTGATATGATGTAAGAGAAATATACCGGTGAAAATAAATTAGAAGTGCAATATTCACTATTCTAAAAAAAAAAGTCAAAATGGATGTAGATGTTAAGGATGGTGGAAGGCAGAAGTGAGATAGAGCCATTTTCCTTAGACTATTTCTAGTGATGATGATATGGCTGTAATTTTAACATGTATTTCCTCAGCAGTATGGGAAAAGGGGGATCAATTGTTATTATTCTTCCAATATTTATAACTAACTCTCTATTTACCTGTGGTTTAGCAACGTTTTGAAGTAAGACAGAAATTCATCCTCACGTCAACTGTTTTGGATACTTGGAAATTGTGTCTAGTTACCAGATGCTTCTTGTTCCATTCTGACTCACAACCGACCAACTAATCACATGAAAACAAAGATGGTCAGGTATACTTTTTGTACATTAAAAGAATTGTACCAGTGAACATTACTTACCATTTAATTCTCATTTAATTCACTGCCTTGCTGATTCACTGCTGATAGATTATATGATAAGATAGATGTGTAAGCATTTTTGTGTAAGTTGAATAGAGCTGTATAAGCACACAAAGCAGAGTAAGGAAGCATAATGTAAACGCTTCTGTCTCTAGAGTGTGCATATGCCTAAGTCTGCTACAGTGTGTATTATGTGTACATGTATACATTGTGTACGTGTGTGTGTCACAGGACCATCACCCTTATGATGAGAATTAGGGCAATTGAAATACCTCATATTTAAGTCAGTACTATAACCAGACATCCTGTGATTGGTTTATGTATTGATTAACTTGTAAATCAAATTTAAGGAGAATTCTCCACCTCAGGATAGAATAATGGTGTGTGTATATAGTTTATCAGATTATAGAATCATGAGAGATTAATATAAAATAATAGAGAAGGAAAAATATGATATATTTATCTATGTATGTATATACCAGGCTGTTATCCCCCTAAAGTGTTTTAGCCATGACAAGGCATGCTTACACACACCCATGCACACATACATATACACTCCTTTCACTTAGCCCCTAGGCCAGCATAGGAGAAGAGAACTACACTCCACCAAATGATGTCAATAACAGTAATATGCCCATGCTGTATATCATTTCAGGCAGCGTCCAGTAGACCTACTTCATCGTCAGATTCTGTCTAGCGTTCGCCTTGTGAACAAAATGTATGTCTAGTATCATGGCATTGCCCATGATCGTTGTTTTAGTGACGTTACAGTATGTGATCTCATACATACATAGTACACTGCACTGGATTTAGAGCTTCAAGAACACCTTCGGGACAGTCAGTCAAATTAGGCTGGTTATGCAGTGCCGTTAAGATGTGAGTACCCAACTTATTTTTTTACCGTACTTCACTTTCCTTTATGCTTTTACTACTCTATACATAATGTACCGTACAGGATTGATCTATATTTTACGTTATTCATATACTGTACCGTTGAATTATCCGGATTTCCCAGATAGATGGTGCAATTATCCTTATCTGAGGGATAGTAACCAAGACCTTGACATACCTTATGGCTCTATTGTGTCAGAAATTGGAATGATTACTGTATATCCAATGTGGATAACCCTCGTATGGGGAAGTGGTGAGACGGTTCTCTTCTCAAGGAATTAGGGGCTAAGTGAGAGGAGTGCATGTGTATAAATGCATAGGTGTGTGTATGCATGTGTGCTTAGTCTTGGGGATGATGGTGTGATATATAGATAGATGGATTTTTTGTGTATGAAATGGCAGATGTAAACCACTAGCTATTGCTTTTGGGCCCTGATGCGGAAATGACCCCCCACTCTGGTCTCCACAGCGTGACTAACCCTCAACACAGTATAGGCAGGGTGACCAGTCTCTGCCTCTCTAGGGGCCTAGGAGCAAAGGGAAAGTAATGCATGAGTGTGTGTGTGTGCCCTGTCTCTGCTATGTCTATTTAAGGTAATATTGGCATGATATATATATAAAGATAGTTGATAGAGGGAGAAAAAATTTTGTTTTTTAATAGAGGAAGGGAAAAATACTTGGCAAAAATTCTTTGGTAAAGTGGAAGTTGAATTTATAACTGTTACCACTGTAGTTGTCAGGCAGCTTGAATCAGCTAGTGTTACTACATAAACCCTTGACTTGTGCCATAGACAGCTAGACACTAATTAGTAAGATATTAAGGAAAAAGTGTTACAGTGGGACCTCGGTATACGTCCTTCATCCGTTCCAGATGCCTGGTTTTATATAAAAAAAGAATGTATACCAAATAAATTTTTCCCATAAGAAATAAAAGGAAAATGATTAATCTGTTCCTATGTAAAAAATCCCATTGTTATTAGCATACAGTACATGTATTATACATTGATGGGATTGTATAAATTTATCTTAAACACTCTTAAATACTAAAATACGTACTGTACAAAATTCAAATAATACAGTACAAAAGAAATTAGATGAAATACTGTAAGTGAAAATTTAAACTCACCTTACCTTGCCAAGAAGAGTCGAGTGTCTACTAGGATGGTGTTGAGAAGGGAGGAGGAGGAGGAGGAGATATTGTTTGGAAGGAGAGTCTCCTTCCAATAAAACTTTGGGAATCTTTGTTTGGTAAGCGATTTCACCCCTCTCGCAACATTAGCCGATTTTATAACGTCTTTGTTTTTCACAATTGTAGATACCATCGTTCTGGGCATATGGTATGCATCAGCCAAGTCCAGGATATGCATGACACCTTCATATTTTTCAACCATTTTTTTTTCACCTCCATTTTACCAAAAATTTATGCGAAAAAACAAAATCACATGAAAATTCATAGTTATAGCACAGGTTGTTCACTTAATGAAAGGAATTGGTGTACTGTCGTCTGACGCTCACGCGAGTCATATTCTAAACATAGATCGTATACCAAGCAAAACTTTTTGAGTCCAAACGGGTCATATACCAAGTTGGAGTTATTCCAAAGCGAACGTATACCGAGGTTTCACTGTACTTATACAAAAGAACTTTATACAAAGGGAGAGTATGGTATTAAACAAAAGATATATTTTCATGTATACATATTAGATTTCAGGATGATGCAGAATCAATACAATGTATTTTTGAAAGCAAATTAGTCCACATTTCTATAAACTAACAAGATAATTACAAGAATGTATTGTACAAACTAGTGTTTTATGTGAGTTTGTTTCTACACTGTCCAATGATGTGGAATAATTAAGAGTGTAATAATGTGGTATTGTAATCAGACTAGTTGAATACCAAAAAAAATATATATATATTTGATGTGAAGTTGCCTCTTGTTTGATAGATCCTCAAGGGGGAAAAAAATTTTATTTACTGACAGAATGTAATACTGATGTCCATTGGTTTATGTTGTAAATACTGACAATCTTGGGTGTCTTGACACTTCCTCTAATACTTTTTCTATTGATTTCTGCAACATTCGTAGCCTCCTGGCTAGTACAGTGGTAGCGCGCTGGCCTTGCATTCACTTGGTCGGCAGTTCGAGTCCCCACCCAGGCTTGTGATGCTTAAGCTGTTTACTGGGGAGGAACTGCTGTGGTCGGGCACCACGGTGGGGGCTTGGCCTTGCCCGGCTGATGTTCTGGAGAGCATCTTCATTGATGGATACTGGAACTGAAACCAATGCACCTTAACCTTAAATCTAATTTCCAATCTGTGGAACACTATCTCTCCTCCACTAAACCTCATCTTCTCTTCCTAACTGAAATATAGTTGTCTGTGGCTGACATCAGCCCCTTTTCTGTTCCCTCCTACTTTTTCTATTCTCCTTTTCAATCCAAAGCTGGCTGTTGCATGTATGTATGTAGCGACATTACTTGCTCTCGTGCCCACAATCTTGAATCTCCAGAATTTTCTACCATCTGGCCAAGACTTCAATGTCACTCTCTAATTAAATACATCTGTGCTGTATATCTTTGTATTCATCTGACTATGTAAAATTATTTGATTTTGACTTCCAAAGTGGAGTAGTACGTCCTATCTCACTTTCCTTATGCTGAGATTTCCATTCTTGGGGATTTCAATGTTCACCACCAGCTTTGGCTTTCATCTTCTTTCACTTACCAACCTGGTGAACAAGCCTTCAACTTTGCTATCCTTCATGACCTAGAGCAGCTGGTGCCGTTTCCTATCTGTATCCCTGACCGCCTTGGAGACATGCCCAACATTCTTGATCTTTTCCTAACCTCCGCCGCAATGTTGCATCTTTATCTATCTTCTATCGCTATTTTCATGCTGACTGTTCTTCTGAACTTGCTAACTGCATGCCTCCATCCCTCCCACGTCCTCGCTACACAAGGATTTTTACTGTATTCATCCTTATTCTGTTCATCTTTCTAATACAAGAGTTAACCAGTATATTCACTCTTTCATCTCTTACACTGGTAAACTCTGAAACTCTCTTTGTCTGTTTTTTCACCTGTCTATGACTTGAACTCTTTCAAAAGAGGAGTGTCAAAACATCTCCCATGCTAAATTGAACCTGTACCCTCTGCCTCTATTTCTCCTACTGTCCTCTTTACAAGGATGGGCGACAAGCTGGATTTTTTCTTTAAACCTATTTTTGCTAGCCCTTGTCCAGTACCATTCTAATGTAAAAAAAAAAAAAAAAAAATTTATTGACTGATCTATTTTATCCCCTGTAATAGGAGATTCCCTGTGGTAGGAGGACTAGGAATGGTGTGTTGTGCATCAGTGGTTAGGCTTGAAGAATATTGCCATTATATCATCTGTGTGTCGCAACTGATAAGGATGACGTGAGGGGCTGGGGAGCCTCTCTCCTCTATCCTTTCTTGCTACTATTAGACAAGTCATATTGTTCAGTCACACACCTCTTTGTGCTACCACTTTGTACTGCACATCACCAAGTTTAAGTAATTACATGATGATTACTCTCGTCACCCATCGTAAGGAGAAATTGAGTTAAAAAAAATGTTTATAAAAAATACTCCGTTGCTCACTAAGAAAAATTGTTAATAGAATGAAGAATCATGTTTTGTTCAATTAGTTTGGTGACTACATTGCCTTACGTTGTTTTAATGTTAAAGTAACGAATAAAACCAAACATGAAAATTATATCTTATTCTTATCACTATCATCTCAAGACGGGACACTAACAGAAAAGTTGATGAATTGTTGTTTCTTATGCTATAATCACGTGTACAATGCATCCACCTTCCTACGATTTGAACTAATTGAAGAGGATTGATTTAGCCTCCCATTTGTTATTACTCTTTCGTCTTCAGGGAACCGACAATCACAAGTGGGCTATATTAATAAGGTTTTTTATTGCTCTTGGCCGGTTTTCCAGTAGCATTAAATAATCAGTAATGTTATCTGAGGTAGTATGATAACAGTAAGAAGTAGTGTCATACTGGCGTAACTAAGAATGCCTAACAATGCAAATGAGTCGGAGCTTCGAACGGGTTAGTGAAGCAACTCATCAATAGCTTATATTTGCTACAATAGACTATTACAGGCCATTCAGACTACTTTAAGTAAACACTGACGTTAAACTAACTACACAATCAAACGTTACAATCATAGCAGCGTACTCTTTGAAATTCTATCGTATATACATAACGAGGAAGTGTTTCAATAGTGTTCGGAACGTTGTATGATTAACGATTAGTCTAATTCCCACAGTTTCATGCCTCGACTCACCCTTCCTTCCTTCCTTTGGGGCTTACAGACTTTCGGTTGTTAGTTCCTAGTGAGATGTCGTGTGTTGAGGTCCGTGAAGCGTGTCTGTCTTTGTGTACCGTCTGGATTTTGCTGCAATGGACGTTTACGTAAGTTTTTGTTTTTTATTAATTTATCCTATTATTTATTTTTTTACGTAAGTCATGCTACTCACCGTTGTATGAATGTATGTGTGATGCATGTTACAGGCTCGTGTGTGTGTGTGTGTATTATTTATTCCTTACCACCTTTCTACGTGTATATCTATCTATATGTCTGTTTATCAATCTGTTTATGCGCGTAGGAGATTAAAATATAATTTTAAAATTTTTTCGAGGGACATGGATTATAAATGGTCATGAATGCGTCTGTATGATTTGGTTTTCAACTTCTTTTTTCTAAGAAAATGCTTTAATGCAAGATAAGCCATATGACCTCTGATGTCTAGCTCTTATATGTGTTGCATCAATAGACTAACTAACATAATGCAAAATATGGTATTCATAATCAACTCCATCACCCACACAATATTTACAGAAATTACGAGTATATCGTGAAAGTGAATTTTTGAATAGACGTAAGACAAATAATGTAATCCTACCATTTTCTAACCACTACTTCGTTGTCTTTTATAAGAGATCACGCAGACTGAGACCACAGACTAAAACAATATGAACTATATGTAAAACTAAGGTATATCTATTATACTACATACATAGGATTTCATATTTCTACAATGCATTCAAGGCAGAGAGAAGATCTACCACTGTACCAATAAGAACTAACAACTCCCTTAATTAAGAGACAAACAAAAGTAACATTTATCCTCAAATAATTTATCCTTGAATACTTTTTTATATCGACCGCGCACTAAAAGTAAATACATATATTAGTGTTCACCAGGGGCATATATTCAGGGTGTGCTAGGTGTGCGCCGCACACCCTCAGTCAGAGAGAGAAATGCATGATAGTTATCAATAAATTCAGCAGTAAGTGGGAAACGATATTTTTCTTATTGTGTTTAGCCCTGTTATAATATTTTGTATTATAGGTGTTCTGTAGAAGCACTGCACCCCCAATAATCAATTGTATCATTATGTAACATAACGCGTATGGTGGAGTGGGAGGGCATACTGTTGAATATATGGAGCTTGGTGTGCGGCTCTACAAATGCACACTACTTGTGTTCGTTTTTGGTGCTGATATTTTATATTGGCTAGAAGGTATAAAGTGTCTTTGCCATTCATTATATGAGCATAATTAAGATTTGCAAGAATTATAATATAGTATCTATTATGAAACCAAATGTTATTAAGTCACTAAATCAGAAATAAGGATTGAGTGCAACCTAAGTCATGGACTCTCTTACCGATGAAACAACAGAAGTAAGTTGAGTTGCCAAGTAACCCAAGTTATACTAACTCAGTTACATTGACGCTTGTGTCGGGGGAGCACGTGCATTTCCCTTGACTAGATAAATGACTAGTTGTGAATTGTGAGTATATTGTAATTATTATTGTGTTGCGGTGTGTTTGCATCTTAATGATGGCGTTACCATGGCTATTAGAAAAGAGGGGAGATGGGAGTGAATATGACATTCACTCCCATCTGCCGGCGGAGGGATACGAGAGAGGCAGCCTCCTGCTGCCACGCTGGTATTCTTAAAAATATCTTTCCCTTGAAAAGCGGCTACGCTGGTATAGACGGTATTTGTGGTTATGTGACTGGTATTAAAGTGGCTCATATAACTGTGGTGTAATAGTGGCTGATAAGACAGTGTTAAAGGGGATGGACACATGTTGTGGTGTTGTGTTGTGGTAACCTATGACTGTGGCCATGGTAGAGTCTCCGTGAGCTGTGACAGTGACCTTGAGGACTGCTGTGAGGTGCCAGGTGCCACATTATTACACCACCAGGGAAATGTGTTGAGGGGAGCCATTTGAGGCGGAGTGGCCTCAGTTTGCTCTCCATTGAAAAGATCTTGTTGACTAAAGTTAAACATAGAGGCTCTTTCTGTGATGAAGTTATGAACAAGTTTATATAAAAAACACGAAGAATAGAATTGAATTATAAGTAATCGGGTATGTAAACCATTCAACTGTGTAATTTAGGTGGTAAGCTTAGCTAATCAAAATGAATAAATTTAATTATTCTAAGTTTTCACATAAAATTTATTTTATTTTCCAACTAACTGTATGAATAACTATCAAATTGTAATTACACACACACACACACACACACACACACACACACACACACACACACACACACACACACACACACACACACATACACACACACACATACACACACACACACACACACACACACACACACACACACACACACACACACACACACACACACACACACACACGCGCGCAAGCGCACGCGCGCACGCACACATCAGTAATTAGGTATATGTTAGTTATGGACAGAATCACTGTTCACCACACCCAGTGACAGAAACCACCATACGCCACTGTTAAACTCTACAACTGTCATAAAAAATATTTGTTCTATATATAACAATTACGCAGTAAAATTCAACCATATTTTTTTGCCAAAAAATAGATTTCGTTCTAATTTTATCGGAAGCTATTAGAGATATTGGAAATATCATTGCAGCATCTGATAGACCTAATTAAACTCTACAATTGTCATAATGAATATTTGTTCTATGTATAATAATTACGCAGTAAAATTAAACCGTATCTTTTTTCAAAAAAATAGATTTCGTTCTAATTTTCTCGGAAGCTATTAGGAATATTGGAAATATCATTGCAGCATCTGGTAGATGTAATTAAACTCTACAACTGTCATAATGAATATTTGTTCTATTTATAATAATTACGCAGTAATATAAAACCTTATGTTTTTTCCAAAAAATAGATTTCGTTCTAATTTTCTCGGAAGCTATTAGAAATATTGGAAATATCATTGCAGCGTCTGATAGATCTAAATAAACCCTATAACTGTCATAATTAATATATATTCTATGTATAATAATTACGCACTAAAGATAAACCGTATCTTTTTTCCAAAAAGTAGATTTCGTTCTAATTTTCTCGGAAGCTATTAGATATATTGGCAATATCATTGCAGCATCTGATATATCTTATTAAACTCTACAACTGTCATAATGAATATGTGTTTTATGTATAATAATTACGCAATAAAATTAAACCATATCTTTTTGCCAAAAAATAGATTTCATTCTAATTTTCTCGGAAGCTATTAGAGATATTGGAAATATCATTGCAACATCTGATAGACCTAATTAAACTCTACAACTGTCATAATCTATATTTGTACTATGTATAATAATTACGCAATAAAATTAAACCGTATTTTTTTTTTTTTAATTGGATTTCGTTCTAATTTTCTTAGAAGCTATTAGAGATATTGGAAATATCATTGCAGCATCTGATAGACCTAATTCAACTCTACAACTGTCATAATGAATATTTGTTCTATGTATAATAATTACACAGTAAATTTAAACCATATTTTTTTTTTTTAAATAGATTTCATTCTAATTTTCTCGGAAGGTATTAGAGATATTGGAAATATCATTGCAGCATTTAATAGATCCCTACCCTACAACTGTCATAATGAATATTTGTTCTATGTATAATAATTACGCAAAAAATTAAACTTTTTTTTTTCTCCAAAAAACAGATTTAGTTCTAATTTTCTCGGAGACTATTAGATATATTGGAAATATCATTGCAGCATCTGATAGACCTAATTAAATTCTACAACAGTCATAATGAATATTTGTTCTATGTATAATAATTACGCAGTAAAATTAAACCATATCTTTTTGCAAAAATATAGATTTCATTCTAATTTTCTCGGAAGCTATTAGAGATATTGGAAATATCATTTCAGCATCTGATAGAACTAATTAAACTCTACAACTGTCATAATGAATATTTGTTCAATGTATAATAGTTACGCAATAAATTAAACCATATTTTTTTTCTATAAAATAGATTTAGTTCTAATTTTCTCGGAGGCTATTAGAGATATTAGAAATATCATTGCAGCATTTGATAGACCTAATTAAACTCTACAACAGTCATAATGAATATTTGTTCTATGTATAATAATTACGCAGTAAAATTAAACCGTATCCGTATTCCAAAAAATAGATTTCGTTCTAATTTTCTCGGAAGCTATTAGAGATACTGGAAATATCATTGCAGCATCTGATAGACCTAATTAAAACCTATAACTGTCATAATGAATATTTGTTCTCTGTATAATAATTACGCAGTAAAATTAAACCATATTTTTTTGCCAAAAAATTGATTTCGTTCGAATTTTCTCGGAAGCTATTAGATATGGAAATATCATTGCAGCATCTGATAGATCTAATTAAACTCTACAACTGTCATAATGAATATTTGTTCTATGTATAATAATTACGCAGTAAAATTAAACCATATCTTTTTGCAAAAAAATAGATTTAGTTCTAATTTTCTCGGAAGCTATTAGAGATATTGGAAATATCATTGCAGCATCTGATAGAACTAATTAAACTCTACAACTGTCATAATAAATATTTATTCTATGTATAATAATTACGCACTAAATTTAAACCCTTTTTTTTTCTCTTAAAAATAGATTTCGTTCTATTTTTCTCGGAAGGTGTTGGAGATATTGGAAATATCATAGCAGCATCTGATAGACCTAAATAAACCCTACAAATGACATAATGAATATTTGTTCTATGTATAATAATTACGCAGTAAAGTTAAACCGTATCTTTTTTCCATAAAATAGATTTAGTTCTAATTTTCTCGGAATCTATTAGAGATATTAGAAATATCATTGCAGCATCTGATAGACCTAATTAAATTCTACAATTGTCATAATGAATATTTGTTCTATGTATAATAATTACGCAGTAAAATTAAACCATATATTTTTTCCAAAAAAATAGATTTAGTTCTAATTTTCTCGGAAGCTATTAGAGATATTGGAAATATTATTGCAGCATCTGATAGACCTAATAAAACTCTAAAACTGTCATAATGAATATTTGTTTTATGTATAATAATTACGCAGTAAAATTAAACCGTATCCTTATTCCAAAAAATAGATTTCGTTATAATTTTCTCGGAAGCTATTAAAGATATTGGAAATATCATTGCAGCATCTGATAGAACTAATTAAGCCCTACAACTGTCGTAATTAATATTTGTTCTATGTATAATAATTACGCAGTAAAATTAAACCGTATCTTTTTTCCAAAAAATAGATATAGTTCTAATTTTCTCAGAAGCTATTAGAGATACTGGTAATATCATTGCAGCATCTGATAGACCTAATTAAACCCTCTTACTGTCATTATGAATATTTATTCTCTGTATAATAATTACGCACTAGAGATAAACCATATCTTTTTTCCAAAAAATAGATTTCAATCTAATTTTCTCGGAAGCTATTAGAGATATTGGAAATATCACTGCAGCATCTGATAGATCTAATTATACTCTACAACTGTCACAAAGAATATGTGTTTTATGTATTATAATTACGCAGTAAAATTAAACCATATATTTTTGCCAAAAAATAGATTTCGTTCTAATTTTCTCGGAAGCTATTAGAGATATTGGAAGTATCATTGTAGCATCTGATATACCTAATTAAACTCTACAACTGTCATAATGAATATTTATTCTATGTAAAATAATTACGTAGTAAAATTAAACCATATCTTTTTTCCAAAAAATAGATTTAGTTATCATTTTCTTGGAAGCTATTAGAGATATTGGAAATATCATTGCAGCGTCTGATAAACCTAATTAAACTCTATAACAGTCATAATGAATATTTGTTCTATGTATAATAATTACGCAGTAAAATTAATCCGTATCCTTATTCAAAAAAATAGATTTTGTTATAATTTTCTCGGAAGCTATTAGAGATATTGGAAATATCATTGCAGCATCTGATAGACCTAATTAAACCCTACAATTTTCATAATGAATATTTGTTTTCTGTATAATAATTACGCAATAAAATTAAACCATATCTTTTTGCCAAAAAATAGATTTCGTTCAAATTTTCTCGGAAGTTATTAAAGATATTGGAAATATCATTGCAGTATTTGATAGACCTAATTAAACTCTACAACTGTCATAATGAATATTTGTTTTATGTATAATAATTACGCAGTAAAATTAAACTATATATTTTTGCCAAAAAATTGATTTCATTCAAATTTTCTCGGAAGCTATTAAAGATATTGGAAATATCATTGCAGCATCTGATAGACCTATTTAAACTCTACAACTGTCATAATGAATATTTGTTCTATGTATAATAATTACGCAGTAAAATTAAACCATATCTTTTTGCCAAAAAATAGATTTCGTTCTAATTTTCTCGGAAGCTATTAGAGATATTGGAAAAATCATTGCAGCATCTGATAGACCTAATTAATTTCTGCAACTGTCATAATGAATATTTATTCTATGTATAATAATTACGCAGTAAATTTAAACCCAATTTTTTTTTTTCCAAAAAATAGATTTCGTTCTAATTCTCTCGGAAGATATTGGATATTTTGGAAATATCATTGCAGCATCTGATAGACCTAATTAAACCCTACAACTCACATAATGAATATTTGTTCTATGTATAATAATTACGCAGTAAAATGAAACCGTATCTTTTTTCCAAAAAAATATTTCGTTCTAATTTTCTCATAAGCTTTTAGAGATATTGGAAATATCATTGAAGCATCTGATAAACCTAATCAAAACCTACAACTGTCATAATGAATATTTGTTCTATGTATAATAATTACGCAGTAAAATTAAACCGTATCTTATTTCCATAAAATAGATTTAGTTCTAATTTTCTCGGAAGCTATTAGAGATATTGGAAATATTATTGCAGCATCTGATAGACCTAATTAAACCCTATAACTGTCATAATGAATATTTGTTCTATGTATATTAATTACGCATTAAAATTAAACCGTATCCTTATTCCAAAAAATAGATTTCGTTCTAATTTTCTCGGAAGCTATTAGAGATATTGGAAATATAATTGCACCATCTGATAGAACTAATTAAACTCTACAACTGTCATAATGAATATTTGTTCTATGTATAATAATTACGCAGTAAAATTAAACCGTATCTTATTTCCATAAAATAGATTTAGTTCTAATTTTCTCAGAAGCTATTATAGATACTGGAAATATCATTGCAGCATCTGATAAATCTAATTAAACTCTACAGCTGTCATAATGAATATTTATTATTAGATCAAATTTAGCAGTAAAATTAAACTATTACTTTTTTTTCTTCCTCATTTTCTCGAAAGCTATAAGAAATATTGGAAATATCATTGCAGCATCTGATAGGCCGCAATAAAATTAAACCGTATATTTTTTCCATAAAACAGATTTCGTTCTAATTTTCTCGGAAACTATTAGAGATATTGGAAATATCATTGCAGCATCTGATAGATCTAAATAAACTCTATAAAAGTCATGATAAATATTTGTTCTATGTATTATAATTACGCAGTAAAATTAAACCATTTTTTTTTTTCCAAAAAATAGATTTCGTTCTAATTTTCTCGAAAGCTATTAGAGATATTGAAAATATCATTGCAGCATCTGATAGACCTAATTAAACTCTCCAATTTTCATTATGAATATTTGTTTTATGTATAATACGCAATAAAATTAAACCATATATTTTTGCCAAAATATTTATTTCATTCTAATTTTCTCGGAAGCTATTAGTGATATTGGAAATATCATTGCAGCATCTAATAGACCTAATTAAACTCTACAACTGTCATAATAAATATTTGTTCTATGTATAATAATTAAGCAGTAAAATTAAACCGTATTTTTTTTCTTCCAAATAATAGATTTCATTCTAATTTTCTCAGAAGCTATTAGAGATATTGGAAATATCATCGCAGCATATTATAGACCTATTTAACTCTACAACTGCCAAAATGAATATTTTTCTATATATAATAACTACGCAGTAAAATTAAACCGTATCTTTTTTCCATATATTAGATTTCGTTCTAATTTTCTCGGAAGCTATTATAGATATTGTAAATATCATTGCAGCATCTGATAGACCTAATTAAACTCTGCAACTGTAAAAAGGAATATTTGTTCTTACATCAAATTTAGCAGTAAAATGAAACTATCACTTTTTTTTCTTCCTCATTTTCACGAAAGCTATTAGAAATATTGGAAATATCATTGCAGCATCTGATAGACCTTATTATACTCTACAACTGCCATTATGAATAATTGTTCTATGTATAATAATTACGCAGTAAAATTAAACCGTATATTTTTTCCATAAAACAGATTTCGTTCTAATTTTCTCGAAAACTATTAGAGATATTGGAAATATAATTGTAGCATCTGATAGACCTAATTAAACTCTATAACAGTCATGATCAATATTTGTTCTATGTATAATAATTACGCAGTAAAATTAAACCGTTTTTCAAAAAAATTTATTTCGTTCTAATTTTCTCGGAAGCTATTTGAGATATTGGTAATATCATTGCAGCATCTGATAGACCTATTTAAACTCTATTACTGTAATAATGAATATTTGTTCTATGTATAATAATTAAGCAGTAAAATTAAACCGTATTCTTTTTTCCAAATAATAGATTTCATTCTAATTTTCTCGGAAGCTATTAGATATATTGGAAATATCATCGCAGCATCTGATAGACCTAATTAAACTCCACAACATGTGTCCATCCCCTGTAATACTGTCTTATCAGCCACTATTACACCACAATTATATGAGCCACTTTAATACCAGTCACATAACCACAAATACCGTCTATACCAGCGTAGCCGCTTTTCAAGGGAAAGGTATTTTTAAGAATACCAGCGTAGCAACAGGAGGCTGCCCCTCTCGTATCCCTTCGCCGGCAGATGGGAGTGAATGTCACATTCACTCCCATCTCCGCTCTTTTCTGATCGCCATGGTAACGCCATCATTAAGATGCAAACACACCGCAACACAATAATAATTACAATATACTCACAATTCACAACTAGTCATTTATCTAGTCAAGGGAAATGCACGTGCTCCCCCGACACAAGCGTCAATGTAACTGTGTTAGTATAACTTGGGTTACTTTTCAACTCAACTTACTTCTGTTGTTTCATCGGTGAGAGAGTCCATGACTTAGGTTGCACTCAATCCTTATTTCTGATTAAGTGACTTAATAACATTTGGTTTCATAATAGATACTATATTATAATTCTTGCGAATCTTAATTATGCTCATACATAGACTACACCATATTTGATTGGACACGTTTAATTTTGGACGGTTTAATTTTATTGCGTAATTATTATACATAGAATAAATATTCATTATGAATGTTGTAGGGTTTAATTAGGTCTATCAGATTCTGCAATTATATTTCCAATATCAATAATATCTTCCGAAAAAATTAGAACGATATCTAATTTTTGGAAAAAGAAACGGTTTAATTTTACTGAGTAACTATTATACATAGAACAAATATTCATTATGACAGTTATAGAGTTTAATTAGATCTATCAGATGCTGCAATGATATTTCCAATATCTCTAATAGCTTCCGGGAAAATTAGAACTAAATTTATTATTTTGAAAAAAGATAGAGTTTAATTATACTGCGTAATTATTAAACACAGAACAAATATTCATTATAACAGTTGTAGAGTTTATTTAGGTCTATCAGATGCTGCAATGATAATTCCAATATCTCTAATAAGTTTACAGTTCCATTATTCTGTAACTCAACCCATACGTATTAGGTGAACCAAAAGAGAACGAGTATCAGAATAACTCTATAACTAAATTAATCTTTCCATTGTGGAACTTTTTCACCAATTACTTTTTAGGAAACTGTAATTATCCTGATATTTTTTTCTTCGAATATCTATTTTCATTCCATTAATTTCTTAACACTAGGGCAGTACCCTAATTATGATAAATAAAAAAAACATATATTTTAGTTGTCTTTTATGTGTTTGCTCGGTAATATAAAGTCAAAGCAAACCTGTGTGAAATATTAAGCAAGGCAGGATTGCAATACCTTACCTACACGTCCCTCACCACTATCATTATTACTATTATCATTACCATCATTATTACTAATCATGTTGGTATACGTAGAAGTAATAGTAGTAATTAAGTACCAATATCAATGCAAGTTAGAGTAAGACAACTTTATTTTGTTCTTGTTATCAGGGAAAACAAGTTTGTAGTGAGGAAAATAATTGCAGTATTAATCAACATTTAATAATTTTCCATGAGATTAATGCCCCCACACTGAAGTGAAATTTATAAACGCGGACAACAGTTTAATTGAAGACGATAGTAAGAAGTAATAGTAATAGTGGTAGTAAGGTACGGAGACTAGATATAGTGCGTGCGCTAGTTCGTGCGATACAGATACCTCAAGATAACTGAATACAAATGGATCAAAATGCGCGGCAATGGTTCCGTATACAGAAAATCAAATGAGGTATTAACAATATATAAACTAATATTAATCTACATATCATACTAACAGTTTCTTACATTAGCGGTAACTATTTCAAATCAAACTCCAACGTATTCATACATACTACACTGATCTTCTGTATAAACTGTTTGAATACGATTGAACACCATGAATTACTCTCCGTTGTTATGATTTACGGAGACATGGGAAAATAAGTGCGAAGGAGTATCTGGGTGCGTTGCTTTATCCAAGATTGAGTTCTATTTAACACTGTCGCGCGAGGCTTGGTATGATAGCTTGGAATGACTGTATCGCATCTTGCGCTGTGTTGCATTGCTAATTCTACTTACACAGTGCATTTTTTATAGTAATACAAGTGCAGGTAGACAGTAGGATGTAGATTTGACGAGAAAAAAAAAAGTTAGCTATGGATACCACTTGTATTACGAAGATAAGAATCAGTTTGTTACCTCTCTAGCAACAGTAGAATCAATCTTTTAATGGATAAAGTAAAAGGCAACACAGAATCCTACGTGTATCCAGCAACACAACACGTCACCAACAAAGTGTTTCAGTCAGTCCACCCCAGCCACGCAGCGCCTCACACACAGCTTGATGGATGACATATTCACGCAAGCTTACCGTAAATATACTGTCACTTTCATAATTTAGTACTGCAGCGAATACAATATGAACAATGAGAACTTATGCAGTGATTGTATAATGCTGAGGTCACAATCAACCCTCCCACGAGCTTTAGTAACCCTTAGTCACTCTGCAAAGGCCTGTCTATATAGTGCTTACTACATCGCTTACTACATTCAGTGACTCGTTAAAAGTAAAATTTAGAAAGCAGAATTGTCTCGTCATTAAGTCACGATGAAATAGAGTGACAGTTCTTACAACACATTGATGCTTGAAAGAATATCCGTGTGTTGGGATGAACGTACTACAAATCACGCGACGCCCTGGGCTAGACACGGCCTGGAGAAGGTGCTGCTGATCACGACGGGCAGAGCGGCGAGTCCCTGCTGCCCTTCCACCATGTTCCACTACCTCTATTCACCAAAATAACAATGGAATGTCTACTAAAGAGTAAAGACGTAACTTTCTACTGACTTTGACTTCCACTGTCCCGCTGGTCCACGGAGGTAGCATGGCATGTGTCGGTAACTTGTTTGGACACGTTATCACTGCGCGGCGGCCACGCAGCATCCCCGCCGACTGTGTGTGTGTGTGTGTGTGTGTGTGTGTGTGACCATTACGCCTTAACACACACACACACACACACACACACACATCTAGAACGCCCTTCATCACGCACAGTACTAGTTATACGTTGTGGGGAGAAAAATGTATCGTGATTGCGTTCTTAGGTATTCGTGACGGAGATGCTATTTAGTCCCCGTTTTTGCCACACTATTTATTCCCACAGTTTCATGCCTCGACTCACCCTTCCTTCCTTCCTTTGGGGCTTACAGACTTTCGGTTGTTAGTTCCTAGTGAGATGTCGTGTGTTGAGGTCCGTGAAGCGTGTCTGTCTTTGTGTACCGTCTGGATTTTGCTGCAATGGACGTTTACGTAAGTTTTTGTTTTTTATTAATTTATCCTATTATTTATTTTTTTACGTAAGTCATGCTACTCACCGTTGTATGAATGTATGTGTGATGCATGTTACAGGCTCGTGTGTGTGTGTGTATTATTTATTCCTTACCACCTTTCTACGTGTATATCTATCTATATGTCTGTTTATCAATCTGTTTATGCGCGTAGGAGATTAAAATATAATTTTAAAATTTTTTCGAGGGACATGGATTATAAATGGTCATGAATGCGTCTGTATGATTTGGTTTTCAACTTCTTTTTTCTAAGAAAATGCTTTAATGCAAGATAAGCCATATGACCTCTGATGTCTAGCTCTTATATGTGTTGCATCAATAGACTAACTAACATAATGCAAAATATGGTATTCATAATCAACTCCATCACCCACACAATATTTACAGAAATTACGAGTATATCGTGAAAGTGAATTTTTGAATAGACGTAAGACAAATAATGTAATCCTACCATTTTCTAACCACTACTTCGTTGTCTTTTATAAGAGATCACGCAGACTGAGACCACAGACTAAAACAATATGAACTATATGTAAAACTAAGGTATATCTATTATACTACATACATAGGATTTCATATTTCTACAATGCATTCAAGGCAGAGAGAAGATCTACCACTGTACCAATAAGAACTAACAACTCCCTTAATTAAGAGACAAACAAAAGTAACATTTATCCTCAAATAATTTAATTTTAAAGGTATGGTATAATTTTACTGGGTAATTATTATACATAGAACAAATATTCATTATGACAGTTGTAGAGTTTAATTAGGTCTATCAGATGCTGCAATGATATTTTCAACATCCCTAATAGCTTCCTAGAAAATTAGAACGAAATCTATTTTTGGAAAAATGATACGGTTTAATTTTAATGCGTAATTATTATTCATAGAACAAATATTCATTATGACACTTATAGGGTTTAATTAGGTCTATCAGATGCTGCAATGATATTTCCAATATCTCTAATAGATAAACCTATTTAAACCCTACAACAGCCATAATTAATATTTGTTCTATGTATAATAATTACTCAGACAATTAAACCGTATTTTTTTTCCAAAAAATATATTTAGTTCTAATTTTCTCGGAAGCTATTAGATATATTGGAAATATCATTGCAGCATCTAATAGACCTAATTAAACTCTACAAACTGTAAAAATGAATATTTGTTCTATGTATAATAATTACGCAGTAAAATTAATCCGTATCTTTTTTCCAAAAAATTTATTTCGTTCTAATTTTCTCAGAAGCTATTTGAGATATTGGAAATATCAATTCAGCATTGGATAGACCTTATTAAACTTTACAATTGTCATAATGAATATTTGTTCTATGTATAATAATTAAGCAGTAAAATTAAACCATATCTTTTTTCCAAATAATAGATTTCGTTCTAATTTTCTCGAAAGCTATTAGATATATTGGAAATATCATCGCAGCATCTAATAGACATAAATAAACTCTACAACTGTCATAATAAATATTTGTTCTATGTATAATAATTACGCAGTAAAATTAATCCGTATCTTTTTTCCATAAAATAGATTTCGTGCTAATTTTCTCGGAAACTATTAGAGATATTTGAAATGTCATTGCAACATCTGATAGACCCAATTAAACTCTACAACGGTTATAATGAATATTTGTTCTGTGTATAATAATTAGGCAGTATAATTAAACCCTATCTTTTTTCCAAAAAAATTAATTAATTCTAATTTTCACGGAAGCTTTTATAGATATTGGAAACATCATTGCAGCATCTGATAGACCTAATTAAACTCTACAACTTTCATAATGAATATTTGTTCTATGTATAATAGTTACGCAGTAAAATTAAACCGTATCTTTTTCCAAAAAATAGATTTCGTTCTAATTTTTTCGGAAGCTATTAGAGATATTGGAAAGATCATTGGAGAATCTGATAAACCTAATTAAACCCTACAACTTTCATAAGGAATATTTGTTTTATGTTTAATATTACGCAGTAAAATTAAACCGTATCTTTTTTCCAAAAAATAGATTTCGCTCTAATTTTCTCGGAAGCTATTAGATATATTGGAAATATCATTGCAGCATCTGATATACCTAATTAAACTCTACAACTGCCATAATGAATATTTGTTCTATGTATAGTAATTAAGCAGTAAAATTAAATCGTATTTTTTTTTCCAAAAAAGAGATTTTATTCTAACTTTCTCGGAAGCTATTAGATATATTGGAAATATCATTGTAGAATCTGATAGACCTAATTAAACCCTACAACTTTCATAATGAATATTTGTTCTATGTATAATAATTACTCAGTAAAATTAAACCGTATCTTTTTTCCAAAAAATAGATTTCGTTCAAATTTTCTCGGAAGCTATTAGATATATTGGAAATATCACTGCAACATCTCATAGACCTAATTAAACTCTACAACTGTCATAATTAATATTTGCTCTATGTATAATAATTACGCAGTAAAATTAAACCATATCTTTTTTCAAATAAATAAATTTCGTTCTAACTTTCTCGGAAGCTATTCGAAAAATTGGAAATATCATTGCAGCATTTGATAGACCTAATTAACCTCCACAACTGTCATAATGAATATTTGTTCTATGTATAATAATTACGCAGTAAAATTAAACCATATCTTTTTGTCAAAAAATAGATTTCGTTCTAATTTTCTCGGAAGCTATTAGAGATATTGGAAATATCATTGCAGCATCTGATAGACCTAATTAAACTCAGCAACTGCCATAATGAATATTTGTTCTATGTATAATAATTACGCAGTAAAATTAAACTATCTTTTTTTCAAAAAATAGATTTCGTTCAAATTTTCTCGGAAGCTATTAAAGATATTGGAAATATCATTGCAGCATCTAATAGACCTAATTAAACTTTACATCTGTCATAATGAATATTTGATCTATGTATAATAATTACGCAGTAAAATTAAACCGTATATTTTTTTCAAAAAAATTTATTTCATTCTCATTTTCTCGGAAGCTATTAGAGATATTTGAAATATCATTGCAGCATCTGATAGACCTAATTAACCCCTATAACTGTCATAATGAATATTTGTTCTATGTATAATAATTATACAATAAAATTATACCGTATCGTTTTTCCAAAAAATTTATTTCGTTCTAATTTTCTCGGAAGCTATTAGAGACATTGGATATATCATTACAGCATCTCATAGATCTAATTAAACTCTACAACTATCATAATGAATATTTGTTCTATGTATAATAATTACGCAATAAAATTAAACCATATCTTTTGGCCAAAAAATAGATTTCGTTCTAATTTTCTCGGAAGCTATTAGAGATATTGGAAATATCATTGCAGCATTTGATGGACTGAATTAAACTCTACAACTGTCATAATGAATATTTGTTTTATGTATAATAATTACGCAGTAAAATTAAACCGTATCCTTTTTCCAAAATATAGATTTAGTTCTAATTTTCTCGGAAGCTATTAGAGAAATTGGAAAAATCATTGTAGCATCTGATAGACTTATTTAAACCCTACAACTCTCATAATGAATATTTGTATTATGTATAATAATTACGCAGTAAAATTAAACCGTATTATTTTTCAAAAAAATAGATTTCGTTCTAATTTTTTCGGAAGCTATTAGAGATATTGGAAATATCATTGCAGAATCTGATAGATCTAATTAAACCCTACAACTGTCATAATGAATATTTCTTCTATGTATAATAATTACGCAGTAAAATCAAACCATATTTTTTGGTAAAAAAATAGATTTCGTTCTAATTTTCTCGGAAGCTATTAGAGATATTGGAAATATCATTGCATCATCTGATAGACCAAATTAAACTCTACAACGGTCATAATGAATATTTGTTCTACGTATAATAATTACTCAGTAAAATTAAACAGTATATTTTTTCCAAAAAATATATTTCGTTCTAATTTTCTCCGAAGCCATTAGAGATATTGGAAATATCATTGCAGCATCTGATAGACCTAATTAAATTATATAACTGTCATAATGAATATTTGTTCTATGTATAATAATTACTCAGTAAAATTAAACCATATCTTTAAAAAAAAAATTATTCGTTCTAATTTTCTCGGAAGCTATTAGACTTATTGGAAATATCGTTGCAGCATTTGATAGACCTAATTAAACTCTACAACGGTCATAATAAATATTTGTTCTATGTATAATAATTACGCAGTAAAATTAAACCATATATATATATTTTTTTTAAATAGATTTCGTTCAAATTATCTCGGAAGCCAATAGATATATTGGAAATATCATTGAAGCATCTGATAGACCTAATTAAACTCTAGGGGCGGATATGCAGAGTGTGCTAGGTGTGCGCCGCACACCCTCAGCCAGAGAGAGAAATGCATTATAACATTTTGTATTATAGGTGTTCTGTAGAAGCACTGCACACCCAATAATCAATTGTTTCATTATGTAGCATAGCGCGTATGGTGGAGTGGTAGGGCAGACTGTTGAATATATGGAGCTTGGTGTCTGGCTCTACAAATGCACACTTCTTGCGTTCGTTTTTGGTGCTGATATTTTATATTGGCTAGAAGGTATAAAGTGTCTTTGCCATTCATTATATGAGCATAATTAAGATTTGCAAGAATTATAATATAGTATCTATTATGAAACCAAATGTTATTAAGTCACTTAATCAAAAATAAGGATTGAGTGCAACCTAAGTCATGGACTCTCTTACCGATGAAACAA
>JAXIVD010000354.1:145000-152500 GCA_036785275.1 Cancer borealis
AAGGGCCTTCGTTGCCATGCCTTGCCCTTAGCCACGAATTCAAGGTTCTTCACAGCACTCAGGCAACGATTGGAGGTGTGTTGCGGGAAGGTGAATGGAAGTTTTGATTGTTTCCTTGGAGCGGCGCCTTCCTTTGAATCGTCGGTGTCGTTTGAGTTTAATTGATATGAATCGCTGGTTTCAGTATTCTATGTCATGTTTGTTTATAGGCAAATATTGTGTGTGTTTGTGTGTGTGTATGCAATTTTCACCCTTCCAGTCCACACGCGAACCATCAGTCATGCATGTCAAGCACTGGAAGGCATCATTGAGCTTGGGAGGCTTCTGATGCTCTGCTCTGGCCGCCTCCACAGGGTCGTGCAATACACAGACTCATCAGCTTTAATTAAATCAATCGAGGTTGGCGTGTTGTCTGGGTGGGCGGCGCGCTGCTGGTGGTCCCTTATTGCGGAAGGTATTACACGTCATCAAGGAACAGTGTGGTAAGAGGTCTCCGCGAAGGACACCATGATGCACTATCAATTTGATATCGAACTCCGCCCCGCTGCGCGAGTTGACCATTGCGACAGGACGGCGGTGCGAGGCTCGCCACTGGTGACGTAGAGGACCACCGCGGCGCTATCAAACTGCTATCATTGGTCGATCACGTGGCATCAAACTCCGCCCATATTGATAGCCACGCCCCCTCCCAGACACCGGCCCAGTTTGCGCAGTGGGCGGTTGCCAGCGCCTTGGGCTCAGAGATGATGTATAACACATCTCCGTCACTCGTTGGATAGGACGAATAACTAATTGCATCCTGTTTTGCTGTAACTATTGTTTATTCCTTTATTTGGGGTGTAGAGGCGGTGGAGCGATGGATGAAAACTGTGAGATGGATTACACGAAGAACATTAGTGTCACCGCGTGGCATCGACATCTGGCAACTGCACTATCCCCGGGATGGTCCATAGAGATCTCTCAGTTGTATACCGTGGCCCGTGTGAGGTAGTGCGCGTCGTTCATTGACATTTTGACTCGAGAAGTGTTACTAGAAATCCGTCAAGATTCGGGTCAAAAACAGAGAACCTGTGCCCGTGTATCAGATGGAGCACCCGGAGATTGAGGAGGACGGACGCATGGTGAGTGTCGAGAGTTGGTGTGCTCTGGGGCGGCTTCCTCACGCTGGAGTGGTGAGGGAAGGGGAGGGAAGGAGGTTGCGGCGACGGCGGGGAGGCGAGGGTTTGTTTTGGTTGTGAAACTCCATACATTCCTGGTGGAGGCCCACGTGGGTTGGGAGTCCAGCGTGTGTGGTGAACTGACTGACTGGAGGCTGTTTGTGTGGGTGTCGAAAGCTTGGCAAAGCCACATTACTTGGGCGATATTGTTTCATTTCTTCCGTTTATTTGAGTGCATTTTAAGTTTTCTTTTTTTATCGTGTATTATTCCTGGTTGGTGGATTGCATTGAATAGTTGTCAATGACGTAAGGCGTTGAATGCCCCGTGGAGGAGCTGGTGGTGCTATATGGTAGGTCGTGTTAGGTGACTGGACATTTGCGTGACAAGTCTGCACACGCACACACACGCAAACACACAGTCATCACCAAGTAGCACCAATTCTAAGATCGTCCAGGATAAGAAAATTTGTACGACTCACTTCACACAACATAAAGCCGCTTATTCGCCTTGCTCTCCGCTTTTCATGCATTTTTTCTATCTTTACCAATAATCTGTCAATCATCGCTTTTTAGTTCCTTGTCTTTAACCTATTCACAGCTTAACTAAATTAAGAAAACACAACAGTCAATTCGTGTCAACAATTCCTTCATTCATGCAACAAAGAGAGAGGGAATAAATAGTGTGGCAAAAACGGGGACTAAATAGCATCTCCGTCACGAATACCTAAGAACGCAATCACGATACATTTTTCTCCCCACAACGTATAACTAGTACTGTGCGTGATGAAGGGCGTTCTAGATGTGTGTGTGTGTGTGTGTTAAGGCGTAATGGTCACACACACACACACACACACACACACACACAGTCGGCGGGGATGCTGCGTGGCCGCCGCGCAGTGATAACGTGTCCAAACAAGTTACCGACACATGCCATGCTACCTCCGTGGACCAGCGGGACAGTGGAAGTCAAAGTCAGTAGAAAGTTACGTCTTTACTCTTTAGTAGACATTCCATTGTTATTTTGGTGAATAGAGGTAGTGGAACATGGTGGAAGGGCAGCAGGGACTCGCCGCTCTGCCCGTCGTGATCAGCAGCACCTTCTCCAGGCCGTGTCTAGCCCAGGGCGTCGCGTGATTTGTAGTACGTTCATCCCAACACACGGATATTCTTTCAAGCATCAATGTGTTGTAAGAACTGTCACTCTATTTCATCGTGACTTAATGACGAGACAATTCTGCTTTCTAAATTTTACTTTTAACGAGTCACTGAATGTAGTAAGCGATGTAGTAAGCACTATATAGACGGGCCTTTGCAGAGTGACTAAGGGTTACTAAAGCTCGTGGGAGGGTTGATTGTGACCTCAGCATTATACAATCACTGCATAAGTTCTCATTGTTCATATTGTATTCGCTGCAGTACTAAATTATGAAAGTGACAGTATATTTACGGTAAGCTTGCGTGAATATGTCATCCATCAAGCTGTGTGTGAGGCGCTGCGTGGCTGGGGTGGACTGACTGAAACACTTTGTTGGTGACGTGTTGTGTTGCTGGATACACGTAGGATTCTGTGTTGCCTTTTACTTTATCCATTAAAAGATTGATTCTACTGTTGCTAGAGAGGTAACAAACTGATTCTTATCTTCGTAATACAAGTGGTATCCATAGCTAACTTTTTTTTTTCTCGTCAAATCTACATCCTACTGTCTACCTGCACTTGTATTACTATAAAAAATGCACTGTGTAAGTAGAATTAGCAATGCAACACAGCGCAAGATGCGATACAGTCATTCCAAGCTATCATACCAAGCCTCGCGCGACAGTGTTAAATAGAACTCAATCTTGGATAAAGCAACGCACCCAGATACTCCTTCGCACTTATTTTCCCATGTCTCCGTAAATCATAACAACGGAGAGTAATTCATGGTGTTCAATCGTATTCAAACAGTTTATACAGAAGATCAGTGTAGTATGTATGAATACGTTGGAGTTTGATTTGAAATAGTTACCGCTAATGTAAGAAACTGTTAGTATGATATGTAGATTAATATTAGTTTATATATTGTTAATACCTCATTTGATTTTCTGTATACGGAACCATTGCCGCGCATTTTGATCCATTTGTATTCAGTTATCTTGAGGTATCTGTATCGCACGAACTAGCGCACGCACTATATCTAGTCTCCGTACCTTACTACCACTATTACTATTACTTCTTACTATCGTCTTCAATTAAACTGTTGTCCGCGTTTATAAATTTCACTTCAGTGTGGGGGCATTAATCTCATGGAAAATTATTAAATGTTGATTAATACTGCAATTATTTTCCTCACTACAAACTTGTTTTCCCTGATAACAAGAACAAAATAAAGTTGTCTTACTCTAACTTGCATTGATATTGGTACTTAATTACTACTATTACTTCTACGTATACCAACATGATTAGTAATAATGATGGTAATGATAATAGTAATAATGATAGTGGTGAGGGACGTGTAGGTAAGGTATTGCAATCCTGCCTTGCTTAATATTTCACACAGGTTTGCTTTGACTTTATATTACCGAGCAAACACATAAAAGACAACTAAAATATATGGTTTTTTTTATTTATCATAATTAGGGTACTGCCCTAGTGTTAAGAAATTAATGGAATGAAAATAGATATTCGAAGAAAAAAATATCAGGATAATTACAGTTTCCTAAAAAGTAATTGGTGAAAAAGTTCCACAATGGAAAGATTAATTTAGTTATAGAGTTATTCTGATACTCGTTCTCTTTTGGTTCACCTAATACGTATGGGTTGAGTTACAGAATAATGGAACTGTAAAGGTAATAAGTATTAAAAAAAAAGCGAGTATTCTTGTCTAGTCTATTTGGAATGGTAATGTGAATGTGGAGATAAGTAAGTAAAAAAAAAAAAGGACATATTAGCTTCATTAGCTGAGTCTAGTATAAATGTGAAGCAAGAAATTATGCAAAAGATGTGTTTTTCATGACTCGTTTCTTCATAATAATTATAGTAATTATCATTTTATCAAGGAAATGTAGTGGAAAAGATAAGTAAGTTAACTTAATAGTTGGTCGCATGATTTAGTGTATTGCTGGTAGATATATATTGCAAGTGTGACGATAGATAAAAAACGCAAGAAAATAAGATAGAACACATTAGCTGTAACATTACCTTACCATCTTTTGATTTATTTTTCCGTTTACCTACAACTGACATTAATTTTGAAGAGGATTATGAATGACGAAAAAAATCAAAGTGACATTATATATCTATATATTTTCTTTTTTTCATAACACCAATTAACATTTTTTCTATAAATTTTATTTTTCATTATGCTTCTTGTAACTCCTTTACTATTTCATCTCTCTTTATCATAACACCAATTAACATTTTTTCTTATACATAAATTTAATTAGTTCTTAGGCCATGATCAGCTTTCTATTAATGTCAAAAGATAGTTCTCATACGTGAAGTAACAAATGCATGGAAGACAAACAACAGTAACACTAATACTCGGAGCTCAACCTGATTTCTTATATACCTTGCCTTGTGACCTTGTCTGCCCCTCACGAAGCCTTAAAACACACACAAAAGAAGTCAGTCTCATGCTCAGAATTCGTGAACCAACTAACAAAAAATATCAATCTTTCGTCTCATCCAAATGCTTGTTTACGATACATTATCACAACATTCTGGGGTAAAACTTGATGTAGTAAAGCTTCCGTGACTTGGTGTTGCCTCGTACAGCCAGCCCTCAGGAAGCCTCACGACCTGATATGGCCTCAGTCTTACGATTATTTGCGTCCATCACATCAGTCTTGTTCTGTCTTTTTAATAGTTCACGGAAAAACGAAAATTTTAATGAATATCAAATTGAAAGTGATACCCTCAGGACCTTAAAGAGCTTACCCCTATTTTTTGTTTTAATTCCTCAGTAATAATTTTATATTATTTTTATGTATCAATGAAAACGAAGACTTTTTCAATTATGCATTGGTAGGAGACGATTTTCCTCTTAAGTTTGAAAAGCGTTCTTGGTGGCTTTTCACTCTCCTACGACACAACATGTAAGACTAAGATTTGATTCTTGTAACATTGTTTAGATTCGAATCCGGGAAAGAAATTGCTTGATTGATCCGTCGTCTTAATGAGTGGCAGAGTGTTGTTGGTGTGTGGTGGGCGGGAGAGAGGGCGTGTTGGTGTGTGTGTGTGGGGACGTGTTGGTGTGTGTGTGTGTGTGTGTTAGGTTGGCACTGATCGCTACTCTCAACATCATTAGTAAAGCTATGGTTCTTGGGCAGCAGCAGTTGTGTTTACTTCCATAACATTCATTTGAGTTGATATTCTCTTTTGTTTGTTACGAAAATAGAACCCGAAGCCTGAGAGAGAGAGAGAGAGAGAGAGAGAGAGAGAGAGAGAGAGAGAGAGAGAGAGAGAGAGAGAGAGAGAATTGAGGTCTTGAAGCTTTCGAAGTTGAGATTGTTTTGAGATTTTATGACATTTGCTTCTCTCTCTCTCTCTCTCTCTCTCTCTCTCTCTCTCTCTCTCTCTCTCTCTCTCTCTCTCTCTCTCTCTCTCTCTCTCTCTCTCTCTTGTTGTATAATTGAAACGATTTTGTGGCTTGTAATTGTTATATTTGTAAACCTCTTTTCCCTCCTCTCTTCGTCTTTCTCTTTTTTCTCTCTTCTTTTGTTCTGAAGTGGACAGCCTAAAGGAATTTATAATCTAATTAAGTTTTCCGTCACTTTCAAAATTCTGTTCTTCCAAAATGTTTATCATACTATTTTTTTTGTGTGTGTTCTTATCTTACGAGCTTTCTGTCTTGTCTTGTCTTGTCTTTCTTTCCTTTCTCTTAATTTTAATCATACGACCTTTATTTGCTAGTAATTTTTCTACTTTTTATATATACCTTATTTTTTTACCCAATAATTATATATATAACCAAGGTAGATAGACAGACAGCCAGAAACTTCTGCTGACAGTGAGATAGATAGATGCAGGAACGTGTTGCTTGGCTGGCTGTCGGAAGTCTAAGAGAGTTCCGTCGCTCGTTATAATTTCATTGCCAGTGTTCACCAGCAGCAGCACCAGCAGCAGCAGTAATAGTAGCAGGAGCACGTGTGGGTCCCTCGCCTCTGGGTAGACAGACACTAGACAGACACATGCAGTCACTGAACGCAAATTACCTTCTACTCCTGTTCCTCTTCTTTTTTTTTCTTTTTTGATGGATGGCTTAGCGAGATGTGTTGAGGTGTCACTTCTAACCACGTAACGTATTATTGAGGCAATGGACGAGGTGTGATCGGTTATATTGTGGCGTGTTTCCCAGTTTTCCAGAAGGTTTGAATTGTTGGTGATAAATATGATGTGTGTGTGTGTGTGTGTGTGTGTGTGTGTGTGTGTGTGTGTGTGTGTGTGTGTGTGTGTGTAAAGGTTTGAATAAGACGTTAGGTATTAGCATCAAGGTCATCACATACATACACACACTGAAGAAGAAGAAGAAACCTAGTTTTTTTCTCATAGTATTTACGCTGAAAAGCTGCGTGTTTAGGAAAAAAAACTTATAAAGAAGGAAAAGAAGGAAAATTGTTTTGCCTTAGTGCTTATGGCTTAAAATATTAGTTTAAATGCTAAGAAAAGCAAGTCTCTTATGTCATTGAAGTGTAAAAGAAAAAAAAATCTTGGAAGTGTATGTAAAGGGAAAAATTTAAGTTTTTTTTATCTCCAAAAGTATATAGGAAACAAGTCAAATACTACAAGTGACTGTGAAATTTGAGGAAGTGAACGTAGATGAACGGACAAGCCCTTGAAGAGAGGCAGAGCGACACGTAGAACAAAATAAACAATAAAAAAAGAAACAGAGCTATCCATTAAAATAATCTGTCATTATAAATCATGAGTTACCGGACAAAATAAATAAAAATATATAAATAAATAGCAAAATGGCGCTGAAAACACTATCTTTTTCTAGCTGTACGTGATATAGCTTTTGGAAAACCTTGAGGGTCAGCCAACTCCAACGATCTGGTCTTCTAGTACTGAGAATCGCATCGTTGTATGTATATTTATAACAGACGAATGGACTCAATAAAGTAGATGATGCACGGAAGTCTCGCTCACCCTAGTGCGTGTGTGTGTGTGTGTGTGTGTGTGTGTGTGTGTGTGTGTGTGGTTAGTTGGCAGCCAGCGAGCGCTCTTCCTCTTCCCATTTCATTTCCTCGTCTTTGATAATTATATTTGTCTTCAACTTGCTCTCAATCGAAGCGAGGACAACTCTTTCTGCCCTCGCTCTTCCCTCGCTTTATATGGTTGGATGGATAGTAAGTTTCCACTCGG
>JAXIVD010000354.1:157500-165000 GCA_036785275.1 Cancer borealis
CCATTCACCCTGTTGTTGTAATCTTAATACCCACTGCTGTTGAAGGTCTTGTATTGTAGTGTAAGAGAGAGTAAAGATAAATGTTTTCTGTGAGAAGACGACGAGTAATTTATATCAGGAAAAAAAATTCAAAGGACAAAGTTAACAAGATAGAATTAAGGTTTTCCACTCGTGGCCACCTACCTAGTGAAAAAACAACGTGTGAGGTAGAAAGAGAAATAATAATAATCATTAATTGTACTGGAACTGAAGAATTAATATACTGTGGAAGCTGATCTGGGATGGAGAGCGAGAGGTGGAATATTTACAAGGGTGTGGCCCCAGGCTAGATCGAACACCTGACGTAGAAAACAACATGGAAGGAAAGTTACTGGCCACAGGATAAGGACACAGATATTCTTCGTTGGTTTTGTGAGCTGCTGTGGCACTTCAAGGACACCTCAGGACACGCCTATAGATAAAATGACATATAGATTAAAATAATTTCTTTGAACTTCTTTTTCATAGTCTACATCTATGTGTTTTTTGTGTGTATTTGTCGCATTTTTAAGAGAAACTTATGATGAAATTTAAACTTTAATTTTGTTATAGTTTTTTTCGTCTTATTTATTCTATTAGTTTTGTCTTATATTTTTCAATACAGAAAATTAATCTACATTATTGTGTATCTCATAGAAGGGAATAGCAATACTAATAATTATAATAGTAATGATAATATTCACATATTAATAATAATAATAATAATAATAATACTAATGATAGTTATAATAATGACAGTAATGATAATAATAAGATAATTTAAGGTCCATGTTCATAACTCAGACGTGAAAAGGAGGAGGTGAAGGTGGACGAGGAGTGTGTGTGTGTGTGTGTGTGTGTGTGTGTGTGTGTGTGTGTGTGTGTTAGTGTGTCCGTCTCATGATGTTATCTCAGCCACATCTTCTTTCCCATATTTAACTTTGCTATTTTCTCTCTCCTTCCTTCGTCTCATATCTCGCTGATTTTTCCACCAATATTATCACGTAAATTCTTACAACATAATGGTCAACTTTTATTTTCCTTTTTTTCAATTATTAATCAATTCTATTTTTCTAATGTTTTATTATGCGATTTAAAAAAAAAACTTATTTATTGTTTTTTTTTCGCGTCCATTTACATAGTGTGTTCTGATATACATTATTTTTAAGGCAAGTTAGAATAGGTTGGACTTAAGTATTTCTGGAGACCATCAACAGTGACTCATGGCTGATTATTTTTTTTCTAGAAGGACGAGAGAATTTGGTTATGAGACACGTGGAGGGGGAAAGGTGAAAAATTTTACAGGATATCGGGTGGGTGAGTGGGTGGGTGAGTGGGTCGCTAGACATACAGACACACAGACTGGCCACTAAGGAAGGAAGGAAGGAAGGTTAGAGTGTGGTAAATATATAACAAATATCAACTGGCAGACGGATAGATAGATGGTTAGATAAAGTGGCAGTCGTGTTAGGATAGACTGAAGTGCATGGAAGATGGACATATGGTAAGGAAAGTGGCAGTAGTGGCAGACTTGTAAATATAAACAGACGAAGGGTTTTATGGCAGAATGAGTGACGGGCAGAATGGCAGCTGCAGTGACAGTCTCCTAAATGCCTGCAGAAAGTCAAGGGTTGAGTATCAATTTGACAGGGAGAAAAACAGGTGACACAGGTGCATGGGGGCGAGTAAACAGCGAATTTGACAGGGAAAAATACGGACAGACGAGTGACGAGTGACGGAGGTGCATGGTGGGTGGGTGACGGTAAACAACCAATAGAGGAAGGAAGGAAGAGCTTGGTGTTGCAGGCAGACTGTGACGTGCAACTGACCCACGCCCGCCACCTCGACAATAAGAGGTTGAGGCAATAATTGATAGAGATCATAACCTCTCCGGCTGAAAACACAACACTCACACTTACATCCTCTCCACACAGGGGCTCTAACGCCTTGGCAGGGTGGCTCTGTAACCTGCCAGGGGCTTGGGCGAGGGTCCGAGTCACCGCCACTGGGTTACAGCATCTCTAGCAAGGATCGGTAAGAGCGGGAGTGGCTTACCGTGCCTCATGCTCCGGGCGATAAGGGTAAAATTTGATTAATTAGTAGAAAAGCAGTGGGCGTTTTGCCGCTGGTGTGCGAGGTATCAAGCCATCGAAGGGCGGAGGCGTCGGTGGCGTTAGTGTTGGTAAGGGGGTGGGGGGGCGGTAGTGCCCTTAAGGTTCTACCGCAGACGAAGCTGAGACTGGCAGGGGACGGCAGACAAGTGTTGCCTCTCACTGATATTATTCATTGCTACTTTTTTGAAAGGTGTTGTTAGTTTTGTTCCGTTGTTTAAAGTTATCCCCTGAAGAAGAAAAATAGTTGATCGGTTTTCTGTTTAAACTTACTTTTATTTCGTTAAGGAAAATATGATTAATCAGGAAAATACTTTGTGGTTCATCCAGTTATTCATTTACTTTAGAAGTGAACCCCCAGTTAAGAGAGAGAGAGAGAGAGAGAGAGAGAGAGAGAGAGAGAGAGAGAGAGAGAGAGAGAGAGAGAGAGAGAGAGAGAGAGAGAGAGAGAGAGAGAATTGGAGAAAAGAAAATCGTGTCCACTTTTAAAGATTGCAATTAAAAAAAAATTACGAACGAAAAGGGAGGCAAGAAAAAAAGAAAGAAAATGTAGAATGGCAAAGAAAGAGAGATGAAGAGAGGAAGTAATGAAAGTAGGATGGAAGGGGAAAGGAAAAAAGGGACATGAAGGAAGGAAGGGAGGGAAGGAAGTGGAGAAACAGACGAAGGGAGGGAGTGAGGGAAGGGCATGTGTTACCCTCATCTTTGAAAGCTTCCTCCCTTTCCCCTTTTCCCCGTTTTTTCAGTTTTCCTCACTTCTCTTCATTTCACTTTCCCTCACTCTTCTTTTCTCCTTCCCTCATTGTTTTTCATCTTCCTTCTCTATGTTTCCTGCTCTTTTCATCCTCCTCCTCCTCCTCTTCCTCCTCTTTCTCCTTGTCCTTGTCCTTCTCTTCCTCCTTTTCCTCGATTTCCACAATTCTACAAATTAAGTGAAAACAAAACACAAAACGATAGATATATTTTTCTTTTTTTTCTTTTTTATTTGCATTTTTTTTTATCTCGTGATTGTTTTTTTTTCTTTCTTCAAATGTATGTTATTATAATTTACTTCTCTCTCCGTCTTTTTCTTTCTTAAATGACGATAATGATAGTGGAAATCATTTGATGCATTATTATTAGTTGGAGAGAGAGAGAGAGAGAGAGAGAGAGAGAGAGAGAGAGAGAGAGAGAGAGAGAGAGACACTGTTAGTAAGTTTGTGGTTTATCCTCCCTCTGTCCTTCCTTCCCTCCCTTCCTTTCCTCCAACGCTTTCTCCTCCTTCCTTCCCTCCCTCCCTTCTTTTCTTCCATCTCTCTCTCTCTCTCTCTCTCTCTCTCTCTCTCTCTCTCTCTCTCTCTCTCTCTCTCTCTCTCTCTCTCTCTCTCTCTCTCTCTCTCTCTCTCTCTCTCTCTCTCTCTCTCTGACACACCATGCACTTTAGTTCTCCACCATCACCACCACCACCATCACCACCACCACCACCACCACTACTCCTACTACCCGCCCTTGGTCTGGCCAGAATATTCATCAGAGTCGCCCAAGGCCTACTGCGGTGTAGCGGCCTGACCCAGTGGCCTCGTGGGGTCCTTATGTTGTGCCCTAACCACCCCCTCTCTAGCCCGGTCTAGGCTGGACGGAAGCCCCCAACCCATACAGCCAACTATTAAGTCTCGACGTGTGAGACTGCTGGAGACTGATTTGGGTGGAAGGAAGGAAGGAAGGGAGTGATTTTTGGTATTATTTTTCTCGTTTTCTTTTTGATGGGGAGACTGTGTTGTTGTTGTTGCGGTGGTGGTGGGAAATAATTGTTGTTTTGTTTTTCTACTTTTTTTAAGGAGACTGTCTTCTTCTTTGTCTTCATATTCTTCTTGTTGTTTTTGTTCTTGTTTTTCTTCTTCCATACAATGCTGGTGTACTTTTTAGATTTATTTATTAATTTATTTCATATACTGATAAACGAAAATGTTGTATTAGTAGTATGTTGCCTTCCTCCTTTGTGTGTGGCTTCTTCAGTGTGTGTGTGTGTGTGTGTGTGTGTGTGTGTGTGTGTGTGTGTGTGTGTGTGTGTGTGTGTGTGTGTATGTGTGTGTGTGTGTGTGTGTGTGTAAAACTTGTCAGGAACTAATTATGAATATTCCTTGACCTCTGCTTTTGCGAGTCTTTTCAGTAGCTGACTATGGTGATGTGCTTCTCTTTTCTTATCCTTTGATGTGCTGAGAGTAACATCATCGTGAACTCTTTGAAGTGTTTCCAAGTGTAAGAATGACATCAAGTGGAGCTTATGGCGGGACTCAAGTATTTTGGAGGATGAGTGTTTGTTTGACATCACTATCTACTGGGAAAGACAACGGTGGGGAGTTATTTTCGAGCACTTTGAAGCCTGTATTGAACGAGCCTTTGTGGTAAAGAGGGTGAGAGCGGGTCGGGGCTTAGATAGTGAGTATAGGTAGGTCGTGGCAGAGAGAAGTGGAGGTCGTGCCCTAGGAAGAGTGTGTAGGTAGGTTGTGGCCAACGGTGGTTCCCCTCTCTCGCTATCCAGAGGGAAGAAGGCAGTGCAGACTAGGCGCCGCTGCTGGTTAAGGCAAGGCCAATAATGGCTTCGTCAGGATATCGTTCATACTCCGACGCTGCGTCAGACCTTGACTTATATTTATGACCGTGGCAGTGGCGAGGGAGGGTCGGGTGGGCCAGCGGTGCCGGACGCGAGGGGCGGCCGCCGGGAACGCCCCTCCCTTATTGGTTTTTCATCGGTATGCGCCTCGAGGCCTAATTTGGGGTTACGATGTTTCACTCCTTTCTTTTCTCGCCATCCCGAGCGTCCATTGTTTTGGCCCGACGACCCACAGGACCCGTAAGGATCCCCTCTCGCCTCCGCCCCCCTCAGGGTGTGGCTGCGTCCCCTGCTAGAATCCAACCCTCGCCATCTGGGGTGTGGCTGCGGCCCCTGCCAATGTATCTTATCCCTCAAGGTGTGGCCGTGTCTCCTGCCTGTGTATCCTGCCACCTCAGGATGTGGCCGCTAGTCTGCTGGACACACACACAAAAAAAATAAAAGCACAACGGAAGGAATATAAGAAGAGTAACTCACATTATTGTCTTGCCGCGTGGACAAGTATATGACTTGCCATGCGTGAAGTCCATTGTGGTTCTGCCTTTTGCACGCCCTTTTGAAGGCACAACCTCAATGCTTTGATGAGGACTTGGGAAGCCTTGTGTTCCCTGCATGTTCACGCCAAAGGGCCGAGGCGCTGCTTCCTGGCTGGCCACACGGGAACCTGCTGTCCAAATGCCTCTCCTCGACCACATAATATTATCAAAAAATGTCACAACCACGTTCACGTCTGTTCTAAAAAAAAAGAAAACCCAAAAAAGAAAAAACAAAGCACTAAAACGGGATTAAGTGAGGGTTATTAAGCCCGTGTAAGATTACCCAAAGAGCTGCGTCCCAACCACATCTACTTCGGGTTTAGGGGGAAAGCAGTAAACTAGGATCACGTGGGCCATTATGCCGTGTAGGTTTACTCAAAGTAGTTTATCCCGAGCAGTAAAAAAGTGTTTCTGTTTAGGTTTAGACGCAGATGGGGTCAGCGCGTCACTGGTCATCTTAAGAGGGTGGACCGTGAAGGAGGAGGTGATGAGGGTGTTAATGTGACTCTGCAGACAGACAGCTCAGAGCGGCGGGAAGACTACCACTGTCAGGCATGATCTGAAGGAGGCCGTGAAGAAGGTATTGTCAGCTAAGGAAATAACATCGCATACTCTAAATTCAGCTTTCTGTAAGGTGTCTACTGAAGAAGGCCGTGAAGAGGGTGTATCGAGGTCTTATTACTGCTTCCCATAGTCATAGAAACGCTGGAAAAGAAAAATTCAAGAACGACTTATAGCGATTGTACGGGTGATAGAATTATGTTGCAAATTCATACATGCTTCGTGAGAGAAACTGAAACATTTCCGTTGTTTTCTTTTCTCAGTTCTTTTTAATTTTTCTATTCCCCTTATCTCTCTTCCCCTCCTTCTCTCCCTCCATCCTTCCGTTCTTCTTTCCTTTCTCCCTTCTTCCCTTAATATATGTATGTACAGTACAGTACGTGTGATGTCAGGCTCCCTTCCCGCCCCCCTAAACCACACCCCAACACACACAAAGTCCTTCCCTGCTTGGCCAAGTCTTGCGTGGTGTGTCGCATGCAATACTGCACTAGAGTGATGGCCGCTAACGTACAATTATAGTCCAGTTAGATTTATTCTCCTTTGTGTTGGATGATGTGGCACGCAACGTAACGTGGGTGAGGTACGTGTGTGCGTGTGTGTGTGTGTGTGTGTGTATGTGTGTGTGTGGAGGGGAGAATTGTAGGTGTAATGGTGGATGTTATGATCTGATAGTAGTAGTAGTAGTAGTAGTAGTAGTAATAGTAGTAGTAGTAGTAGTAGTAGTAGTAGTAGTAATGGTAGTTAGTGGAAGAAGGTAAAAAGAAGGAAGAGAAGTAAGTAAATTAGTTTGTAGATTCGGTGATAAAAATGACTACAAGAAAATCAAAATCAAAATAGTGTCACTGAAACTCATACACGCGTAGAGAAAAAAATAAATAGAAAGAAAAATAGAAGAAAGACACTGAAAAAAAGGGAATACAAACAGTGGAAAGAATGCAAATGTGGAGTGACAAGTTTAGTGTGGAAGAATGGACAAGGGAGGGAGGGATGGGGCGAGGAGGAGGAGAAAGGAGAGACGGGGGAGTCAGTATACCAGGAGTGAAGGTAAATAGGTGGAGAAAGGAGGAGGAAGAGGGGGTAAGGATATATTGAGGGGACAGAAGCTAGGGAAGGTGGAGAAGGGAAGAGAAGCAGGATTGGAAAAATGGTAAGAGGAGGTAAGGGAGGGGACAGGAAAGGGGAGGGAAGGGGAGGCCAGTAGGCGGGGCTGAGGGACGTGATTTACACCCAGAAAGAGATGGTGATATCGAGTTATTTCCTCCTCTTCCTCCTCCTCCTCCTCCTCCTCCTCCTCTCCTCCTCCTCCTCCTCCTCCTCCTCCTCCTCCTCCTCCTCCTCCTCCTCCTCCTCCTCCTCCTCCTCCTCCTCTTCACCTGTTAGTAGTGTTGAGTTAGTAGTGACTTCCCTCCTCCTACGCCCCTTACAACCACAGATCACTCCTCCTCCTCCTCCTCCTCCTCCTCCTCCTCCTCCTCTTCCTCCCCCTCCTCCTCCTCCTCCTCCTCCTCCTCTTCCTCCTCCTCTTCCTACCACAGGTGTTTCGCTTTACCTGTATCTACGATAAGAGTATTTGGTGTACATGTTGAGTGGCATTAAACACACACACACACACACACACACACACACACACACACACACACACACACACACACACATACACACACACACACACACACACACA
>JAXIVD010000354.1:170000-175694 GCA_036785275.1 Cancer borealis
GAGAGAGAGAGGAGAGAGAGAGGAGAGAGAGAGAGAGAGAGAAGAGAGAGAGAGAGAGAGAGAGAGAGTAGAGAGAGAGAGAGAGGAAGAGTGAGAGAGGAGAGAGTGAGTGGAAGGAGGGAGGTGAGGAAAATTATGCATTAAAACAAAAGAAAGTGATGACGGAAAGGAGGGAGGGAGGGAAGAAGAGAAGGGAAGGGAAGGGAAGGGGAGTGAAATGAGCGAAACAAAAGTGGAGGAAGAGGAGGAGGAGGGGAGAGGAGAAGGAGAGGAAAGATAGATTGGCAACTGAGGACCGACCATCACCTCGACTTCATTAAACTTACATTAAGACCACGACCGTCTGGGACCATTTTGGCAAGGAGGAGGAGGAGGAGGAGGAGGGAGGAGGAGGAATAATAGAAGGAAGAAGAAGAGATGAAGGTTGGATTAGAGGTTCCAATATCTTTTCACAGCAATTGAAGGATTTGAAGTGAAGACTTGAAGAGGGATGAGGTAGAGGGAAGTATAAGAGGAGGAGGAAGAGGAGGGAAAATAGGGAAATGAAGGACTTTGTGAATAATCAACGCAAGAGGAAACGCCAAAACCAGCACAACCCCCCCAAAAATAAATAAAGAAAGAATTGGCGAAGAATATGTATAATGGTTTTCATGTTCATTCTGTTGGCTTCTCCTGTTTCTTGTTTTTTTCTGTTGGTGTGTCCCGTTTTCTGTTCGTCGTTAAGTTGTCCTCGGGTGATTGGTCTATATCCTGTTCTATTCGAATTATTTGTGTATTTTTTTTTCTTTTCCTTTTTCTTTTTCTCGTCCGCGTCCTCGTCTCTTTGTGGCTTTTCCTTCGTCCATTCTTCTTTTTTTGTGTGTCTATTTTCCTTTCTTTTCTTGTTAATTTTTACATTATCATCATCTTCTTCCTTCTTCCTCTTCTTCTTTTTCTTCTTTTTTTTAATCTTCGTAATATATTTCTTCTTCAGTCTTGCATTCTTGAAGCATTATCAAGATAAATTTGCTTTAGAAGTGATGAGTCTTTATGTTGACGTTCCACATCTCTCTCTCTCTCTCTCTCTCTCCTCTCTCTCTCTCTCTCTCTCTCCTCTCTCTCTCTCTCTCTCTCTCTCTCTCTCTCTCTCTCTCTCTCCTCTCTCTCTCTCTCTCTCTCTCTCTCTCTCTCTCAAGTGAATTGGAACACAGCCAGGAATTACCAGACACAAGTTATGTCCTCCTCCTCCTCCTCCTCCTCCTCCTCCTCCTCCTCCTCCTCCTCTTCCTCCTCCTCCTCTTCCTCCTCCTCCTCCTCCTCCTTCTCCTCCTCCTCCTCCTTCTCCTCCTCCTCCTCCTCCTCTTTCTCCTCCTCCTCCCTCCTTCCCTCCTAACCTATTTCCACGCCTCTGTTACTACTACTATTACTACTACTACTACCACTACTACCACTACTTACTATTACTACTACTACTACTACTACTACTATACTATATACTACTACTACTACTATTACTACTGCTACTACTACTACTACTACTACTACTACTACTACTCTTCCCTTTTCTTGTGGTCCTGCAACACAACACAACCTCACACCTTCCTATCCAATAACCTCATACGTGTAACCCTTTCATCTCATCCTCACATGTTTCCTTCCCTTCTTTTTATTTCCCTCTCTCCCATTCTTTCTTATCCCCCCCCCTCTCTCTCTCTCTCTCTCTCTCTCTCTCTCTCCTCGCTCTCTCTCTCTCTCTCTCTCTCTCTCTCTCTCTCTCTCTCTCTCTCTCTCTCTCTCTCTCTCTCTCTCTTCTTTCCTTCCCTTTCCCTTCTCTTCATGACTCCTTGCGCTATCTTTCCCTCGCATAAGATATCTCTCCTTGTGAAAATAACCCTTAAAATTGTACACAGTTAACAGTTACCACTCCTACTCTTGACTTGTAACTAACTCGTTGTGGTATGTCAAGGCTGGTATCAGTGAGTGACTATGAATGAGGATTTGAATTACACTACCAGAAAGCCTATGTCATTATATGTAGTCTTGTTTCTTTTCCTATTTTCCTGTGTCCCTTACAATACTTGCCTAGAATCCTTCGTGTTGTCATGTTTTCTTCCTCCTTGTTCCTTGCTTTCTTACTTTGGTGTCTTCTATTTCCCTCCTTCCTTCCTTCCTTCACTTTATCCCTCAGTGCCTCCCTTCTTATCGACCTACTTCCTACTTCTCCTTCTATCTCCCTTCGTCACTCCCAGATTACCTACTTCTGTCTTTCCCTTCCTTCCTCCTCTGCTTCCCTCACTCACAAGCTCCTTTCCTCCTCCTCCTCCTCCTCCTCCTCCTCCTCCTCCTCCTCCTCCTCCTCCTCCTCCTCCTCCTTCTCCTCCTGCTCTTCTCCTTTCTGCCAGCGGTCTCCAGCTGCTCGATCATACTTTTATAGGGCCATCAAATCGTATTATTAGATTTATGTCTCCTGTGTTTAATAGTGCCCCCTTAAGATATCACTTTCTGGGAACCGAGTCTGGCGTGTGTGTGTGTGGTGTGTGGTGTGTGTGTGTGTGTGTGTGTGTGTGTGTGTCAGTGTGGTGTGTGTGTGTCCGGTAAATATGTTCCACCCTCGCTAATTTCGTGTCTATTAATACTACTCCCTCTTTTTCTTATTTTTTCTTCTTCTTCCTCTTGCATGATTCTTCCTCCTTTTTTTTTTTTTAGTTTCCTTGCTTCTTATTCTGTTTTTTCTCCGCTTTGCTTCGTACTTCATTTAGTAATAATCTGTTTATTGAGCCAAACGACATAAGGAAAAAAAATAAAACAATATTTTTTTCAAGATACTTTCTTCGTATTTTTCGTATTGTTTGTTATGGAAATACAACGTTACTTTAGTGTTTTTTCTCCGCTTGTTTACTTGCATTTAGCTGGGAACTCTTTGTTTTACGAGTCATTGTTTGTGAGAGTGTGCAGTGGAACTCTTACTTAACCTCTTCCTTCACCTTATTACTATTTATATTATTATTATTGTAGGGTGATAGAGAGGCAGGGTGACGGGTGAAGGGTAGACAGATAAACAGGAAGGTATATAGGAGACAGGCATATAAGAATAATGTTAGGAGGCAGATAGAGAGACAGACAACCATACATAAAAAAAAAAAGACAGACTGAAGGGTGACAGGTAGGCAGAAAGGTAGGAATTTTCTCAGGTTTTTAAAACTTTTTTCTAATTGCATGGAAAAACATCTTTCCATACCAATCTTAGAATGATATCACCTCAGTTGCATTATATTGAAATGATATATTGCATTTATCCATTACCAAGATCATCGGTGGAGTAGAAGAAGCCTGAAAGGAGTGACAGTGCATGGGAGTAGAGGCTTCAATAGGAGTTGCAGTAGAGAGGGAGTTGGTGCAGGAGTGGGCGGCTGACAGTGGGCGGGCTGTGGGTGGTTGTCACCGTGATAAAGCGAGTGGTGGGTCAGCCTCCAGTCCTGTGTGGGAACGCAACACAGTCTGGGCCATTAATGAATTTTGTTTGTATTTATCATGCGGGCGACTCAGTGACAGCGGTGGCCAGCGGGAGAGAAGAGGAGGAAGGAAGGAAGGAAGGAAAGAAGGGAGGGGTACAAGAATGGAGGAGGTGGGGTCGTGAGCTCTCTACCTCCTCCTCCTCCTCCTCCTCCTCCTCCTCCTCCTCCTCCTCCTCCCTCCTCCTCTTCCTCCATAAGGCTTGTTTCCCCTCGTCTCTCTAGTCAATTATTCGTGACCAAGGGAATGGCGGGACGTGTGTACAGACGCAGAAATTTGCAGCTCCTCCCAGCCTTGACAAGTCACCTGCAACTTCATGCCACCTTCCCTCCTTCTCTTCTACTTACGTCCTTCTCTCTCTCCCCCTCCTACCTACCTCCTTTCCTACCCTACCTCCCTTCTTCCCTGTCTCACTTTCTACCTACCTTCCATTCCTACCTCCCTCCCTTCTTCCATCACTCCCTTCCACACCCACACACATTCGAAGATAAATTTTTTTTTTTTTTTTTTTAAATTAATCACAAGTGAACATTGTCACGGGAAACTGTGGAGCTTGAGAGTATTTTTTTTGTATGTGACTCATGTGTCTTCTAAGTTTATTCAAATATAAATGTTTTTTTGTAATGACAAGTCAGCAACTATCTTTTTTTTTTTTTAGATGATTTTGGAACTCTAGAAAATCAGTTTTTTTTGCACGTTGAGTTTTTGTTTTCTTATTTAAGTTATTCATGACGTATTGATATGTATATATCTTATTTTTATTATTATTTTTCCTCATTGAAAATTACAAATGAACGCTTTCCCGGCAAATCAAGAACCTACCTAACGTTTAGATCGTAATTTTGAGTGTGTGCTTCAGTGTTGCACGTACGACCCTGATGCAAAGCATGATCTTGGTCTGCCGTACGTACGTAAATTTCACACGTACGTACACAAATATAACAATCACATTTCCGTCTATACACTTCAACAACACACACACACACACACACACACACACCACACACACACACACACACAACACACACACACACACACACACACACACACACACACACACACACAAGAACCAAGAAGATCGTGATTCCGTGCACATACACACCAATAGCACATAATAACTCTCGCACGTACACGTACAACATATCCCTTCACGCACGCACGGCTTCAAGGATACATAGGAGGATGAGGACGAGAAGCGGAACGTGGATTGGGCTTCCATTAAAAAAAAATAACTATTGATGGAGAAGGTTACAGGCTGACCAGGGTATCGGGCTGACTTCTCGTGTAATCGCCATATGTGGGCTGGGATGGATCAGTCCAGAGCAGCGGGGCGGCTGACAGAACGCCGGGGTGGAGGCGGGGCGGGGGGGCGTTGAGGGGGAAGGGACATGACAGATAGATATTGGAGATAAAATGCCATGACAGCGGGAGGCGAGAGACAGTACCGTGCGAGGCTCCAGTCAGGGCACTGAGTAGGTGAAGGAGGGGTCGTGATGGCAGTGAAGAGCTGGCTGGCTGGCTGGCTGGCTGTACCTCCCTATACCTTCCTAACCTAACCTAACCTAACCCTAACTCAACCTAACCTAAACAAACCAGCCTTGCCCTCTACACCAGCTTGTTCCTGCTCGTCCTAGGTATAATAATACGTGATTAAAGGAAGTAATGGTTAAAAATGTAATGGGTTTGGTATGATTTTTTTAAGGGTTAAGGAGAAAGAAAGGTTAGAGTGGTCTGAGTGAGTAATATCTTGACCTGGTTTGGTTTAGTTTGCCCTTGACGTGGGTGTGCTGCTGGTGTATTTAATGGGTTAACATGGTGTTGCTTCTCTTCGTGTAGGTGGTGGTGGTGTATTTTTTGTGGTATATGCTTTTTAAAACTATCCTGGTAATGTTATTATTGTGATTTTTTTTCTTCTATTTATACACACACACACACACACACACACACACACACACACACACACACACACACACACACACGCCACACACACACACACACACACACACACACACACACACACAGCACACACACAAGCACACACACACACACACACCAACACACTACACACACACACATACACACACACACACACACACACACACACACACACACACACACACACATACACACACACACACATACACACACATACACACACAGACACACACACACACAACACACACACACACACTCACACACACA
>JAXIVD010000355.1:0-7500 GCA_036785275.1 Cancer borealis
TATCCGTTACAGTTGCTAGAGGTAGGTAACCTTGTTCACTCAGAGCTCTCCCGCAGTCTCAATGCAGCAGGCGGTGAAACATTGTCCCGCGCCGCCTCCTCCAAGTTTAGTACGGTAAGGACTTACTATCCGTTACAGTTGCTAGAGGTTAGGTAACCTTGTTCACTCAGAGCCTCTCCCGCAGTCTCAATGCAGCAGGCGGTGAAACATTGTCCCGCGCCGCCTCCTCCAAGTTTAGTACGGCAAGGACTTACTATCCGTTACAGTTGCTAGAGGTAGGTAACCTTGTTCACTCAGAGCTCTCCCGCAGTCTCAATGCAGCAGGCGGTGAAACATTGTCCCGCGCCGTCTCCTCCAAGTTTAGTACGGGAAGGACTTACTATCCGTTACAGTTGCTAGAGGTAGGTAACCTTGTTCACTCAGAGCCTCTCCCGCAGTTATAGTGCGAGATGGTATCTCCATACATTGCTTAACGGCTAGTTACCACCTTGACGGAAGAAAACTGCGGGAGAGGCGAGCCTTGTCGCTAAGAGACTCACAATCTGGCCGTGATTAGAAATGTTGTAGTCTTACCAAATATTACCAGACTACCAGATATCACTAAGAAAAACTGAGTATACCATCGTCTTCGTCATACAATGATGCACATGATGAAATAAAAAAAATAACATTAAAACGACATTTGCTACAAAATAATTGAAGGAAAAAAAAATAGCGCATAAAGAATTTTTTCAAATGTTCTCCTTCAACTCGCTGTTTCTCACATTTATTAAGCTCGTATTGTATTTTCAAATCCAGGTTCATAATCTGCACTCATTGACGATCAGTATGATGTACCATAACAACTGATATAAAATATTGTAGTTGGTTAAAAAGGCAGATAAAAAAATACTGTCAAATCTACAAGAAAACCGTCCAAGGCGGGTTTTCAAGGATTCGAATTTAACGACCATTTAAACCACTCATTATTTTTTCCACCACCATGTGTTACATACCGTAGCCATCAGCAAGCCTTCCACTACTCGAAGCAATAATTGGAAATTCAATGTAAGCTAATATAACCGAGTTACGAAGTGGTGAAGCACAACATGTCAAAACATTTCTTTATGCGCTATTTCATTCTACCTCGATTATATTCTAATAGATAAAGAAATAAAGCTGTCAATTGTAGCTCATCATATGCACCATTCTATCACCTACACGATGGTTGTTTTCATTTTTCTAACCGACGTCTGACACTTCCGTAATAACCGATAATATTGCAACATTGTTCAACTCCATCCTCACGTCGACCCCAACCCTCACTCTCCCGGTCTTACACACCGGGAACACCTCTCACACGCCTTAACTAACACAGCGCCTCACACACACACACACACACACACACACACACACACACACAAAAAGATATATATATTTAAATCAATTCAACAAATAGAACATAGAAATCGATTCAGTTACTACTACTAACCCTCCCGATATGTAAGAGCGGGAACACCTCTCACACGCCTTATTAACTAACTAACACACAGCAGCGTCACACACACAAATACATAGAGAAGACATTAAACAAAACACACAAATTCAATCACGCACTAGTAACAACACAACAACACGGTCTTTTTATAAGTCCAAATAGGAACATGTGTGGCTTGTGGACAAACAAAAACGCTAAACAGATGCATATCCGAAGGGTGGTTTTAAAAAAAGTACGGAATTCGATAAAGAATTCCATTTTTTTATCTCCACGGATACGCAAATGTGGCGGCAAACATTATACCTCTTGTATACAGCAGAAAAAAACAATTAACATACTGTAAAGCTTGATACTACTACGTTTACCTTGTACAAACAATGTCCCGGGCTCGCAACAGAGGAGGCAGTCGGGGTGCGAGAAACTTATCGTGGCTCTACCGCTCTCAGTCGCCGCCCGGCGCTGCCAACGGGGGAGAAACCAGTCACGAGAAACAATGGAGTGTGTGTATAGTGAGCCTCCTATATCTCCCGCGCTGCCAACCTGGAGACAGCAAGGAGTGACGAGAGAGAGTGTATAGCGAGCCGCCTCGCTCTCCCGCGCTGCCAACGTGGGGACAGCAAGGAGTGACGAGAGTGGGTGTATAACGAGCCGCCTCGCTCTCCCGCGCTGCCAACGTGGAGACAGCAAGGAGTGACGAGAGAGAGTGTATAGTGAGCCGCCCCGCTCTCCCGCGCTGCCAACGTGGAGACAGCAAGGAGTGACGAGAGAGAGGGTATAGCGAGCCGTCCCGCTCTCCCGCGCTGCCAACGTGGAGATGGCAAGGAGTGACGAGAGAGAGTGTATAGTGAGCCGTCCCGCTCTCCCGCGCTGCCAACGTGGAGATGGCAAGGAGTGACGAGAGAGAGTGTATAGTGAGCCGTCCCGCTCTCCCGCGCTGCCAACGTGGAGACGGCAAGGAGTGACGAGAGAGAGTGTATAGTGAGCCGTCCCGCTCTCCCGCGCTGCCAACGTGGAGACGGCAAGGAGTGACGAGAGAGAGTGTATAGCGAGCCGTCCCGCTCTCCCGCGCTGCCAACGTGGAGACAGCAAGGAGTGACGAGAGAGAGGGTATAGCGAGCCGTCCCGCTCTCCCGCGCTGCCAACGTGGAGATGGCAAGGAGTGACGAGAGAGAGTGTATAGTGAGCCGTCCCGCTCTCCCGCGCTGCCAACGTGGAGATGGCAAGGAGTGACGAGAGAGAGTGTATAGTGAGCCGCCCCGCTCTCCCGCGCTGCCAACGTGGAGACAGCAAGGAGTGACGAGAGAGAGGGTATAGCGAGCCGTCCCGCTCTCCCGCGCTGCCAACGTGGAGATGGCAAGGAGTGACGAGAGAGAGTGTATAGCGAGCCGTCCCGCTCTCCCGCGCTGCCAACGTGGGGACAGCAAGGAGTGACGAGAGGGAATATATAGCGAGCCGCCCCGCTCTCCCGCGCTGGCCAACGTGGAGACAGCAAGGAGTGACGAGAGAGTGGAGAAAATGTTTCTCCCGGGCTAGGAAGACGGGACATGCTCGGTAGGCGATGGGTGAGCGCGGGATGGAGTTGCCAGTGAGGAGAATCGGTCTCCCGCGCTACCAGCGCGGGGAGTTGCCGGCGGAGCGGGGCTGGTTTTGGACACGAGAACGGGCCGAGCGGGGCCCAAAGTGGCTTAAAATTTCCAATGTGGAGCGCGGGGCCAACTCGCCCCGCTCTCTTTCATGCTGCACCAAGCTTGGGCGCGGTAAAGGTAGCCGCTACCCCCAGGGAAGACTAACACGAGTTCGACCTGAAAAATATAGTAGGGAGGCGAGGTTGCTGGATCAACCTCAGTGCCGTCCCTCACGCTGAATGCTGCATACGTGCGTCAGACATCAGTCCTAACCACTTGGTTCTCTCTACCTATTACTAAGAAGGTACCGAGGCTATATACTAAGGGTGGCGGTTAGTGATTGAGATGCACTGGTGACGACCATTGGCACATCGAGCGTGTTAACGTGGTGGCGTAAAACACTGCTAGAGAGAGCAAAGGCCACGCACAACTTATATATATTTCTATATATATACGTATACATATGAACCACCCACATATTCTGCGTGCAGACTTTTACGACTGTCTCATGCAACACCCCCTCTCCTTTTGGAAGAGAAGCTCCACGGCATTAGCTGTGGCTCCTCGTGGCGGCGCACATGATGATATGGTGTTAGCTAAAGCGGGGAGCCTTCAATGCAGCGACCCCTCTTACTTTGTGATGGTTACTCCACTACCCGTGCGATAACTCATCCCGTAGGTTAAAGAATCATCACTTTAACCTCTCTACACTGACGCAGCTTCTAACGAACGGTCAGTTGGAACGAAGCACACTTTTGTTTCTTTTCGTGAGCAAAGACGGGTTATAAACGTTTCCCAGCAGCTTACAACTACTACCACAAACTTGGATGGTGTAACGTACGTTATTTCCATTCCCCCCTTAGAGAGAAGGGACGCTTGAATGGTGTAACGTACGTTATTTCCATATCACCCTTAGAGAGAAGGGACGCTAGAATGGTGTAACGTACGTTATTTCCATTCCCCCCTTAGAGAGAAGGGACACACTTGAATGGTGTAACGAAGGTTATTTCCATTTCCCCCTTAAAGAGAAGGGACGCGGCGTCGCGGGCCAATGCTGCCAATGGACGCTTAGCGCTATTACTAAACATTACAATCAAAAAGTTTTGATGTAACATAGCTACCTGGTTGATCCTGCCAGTAGTCATATGCTTGTCTCAAAGATTAAGCCATGCATGTCTAAGTACAAGCCGATTTAAGGCGAAACCGCGAATGGCTCATTAAATCAGCTATGATTCATTGGATCTGTACCCACACTTACTTGGATAACTGTGGTAATTCTAGAGCTAATACATGCACCACGTCTCTGACCGCAAGGGAAGAGCGCTTTTATTAGTTCAAAACCGGTCGGACTTCGGTCCGTCACCCCACCGTGTTGAATCTGAATAACTTGTCGCTGAGCGCACGGTCTCCGCACCGGCGCCGCCTCTTTCAAGTGTCTGCCTTATCAGCTTTCGATTGTAGGTTATACGCCTACAATGGCTATAACGGGTAACGGGGAATCAGGGTTCGATTCCGGAGAGGGAGCCTGAGAAACGGCTACCACATCTAAGGAAGGCAGCAGGCACGCAAATTACCCACTCCCGGCACGGGGAGGTAGTGACGAAAAATAACGATGCGAGACTCATCCGAGGCCTCGCAATCGGAATGAGTACACTTTAAATCCTTTAACGAGGATCTATTGGAGGGCAAGTCTGGTGCCAGCAGCCGCGGTAATTCCAGCTCCAATAGCGTATATTAAAGTTGTTGCGGTTAAAAAGCTCGTAGTTGGATTTCAGTTCTGGACTGACGGTTCACCGCCCGGTGCATACTGTCACGCTCCGAACAGCCACAACAGCCCGCTGGCTCGCACGGGGTGCTCTTCATCGAGTGTCCCGCGTGGCCGGCAGAGTTTACTTTGAAAAAATTAGAGTGCTCAAAGCAGGCTACACTGACGGCCTGAATGCCTATGCATGGAATAATGGAATAGGACCTCGGTTCTATTTTGTCGGTTTTCTGAACCCGAGGTAATGACTAATAGGAACAGGCGGGGGCATTCGTATTGCGACGCTAGAGGTGAAATTCTTGGACCGTCGCAAGACGAACTACTGCGAAAGCATTTGCCAAGGATGTTTTCATTAATCAAGAACGAAAGTTAGAGGTTCGAAGGCGATCAGATACCGCCCTAGTTCTAACCATAAACGATGCTGACCAGCGATCCGCCGGCGTTATTCCCATGACCCGGCGGGCAGCTTCCGGGAAACCAAAGTCTTTGGGTTCCGGGGGAAGTATGGTTGCAAAGCTGAAACTTAAAGGAATTGACGGAAGGGCACCACCAGGAGTGGAGCCTGCGGCTTAATTTGACTCAACACGGGGAACCTCACCAGGCCCAGACACCGGAAGGATTGACAGATTGAGAGCTCTTTCTCGATTCGGTGGGTGGTGGTGCATGGCCGTTCTTAGTTGGTGGAGCGATTTGTCTGGTTAATTCCGATAACGAACGAGACTCTGGCCTACTAACTAGTCGACGGATCTCCAGCAATTGGTGTCCAGTTCGCAGCTTCTTCTTAGAGGGATAAGCGGCAATTCTAGCCGCACGAGATTGAGCAATAACAGGTCTGTGATGCCCTTAGATGTTCTGGGCCGCACGCGCGCTACACTGAAGGGATCAACGTGTCCTCCCCCTCCGAGAGGAGCGGGTAACCCGTTGAAATCCTTTCATGATAGGGATTGGGGTTTGCAATTGTCTCCCATGAACGAGGAATTCCCAGTAAGCGCAAGTCATGAGCTTGCGTTGATTACGTCCCTGCCCTTTGTACACACCGCCCGTCGCTACTACCGATTGAATGATTTAGTGAGGCCTTCGGACTGGCGCTCTTGGATGCCGGGCCCTCGGTTCGCCGTTGGGTCTCTCGGCGCCTCGAGCTGACGGAAAGATGTCCAAACTTGATCATTTAGAGGAAGTAAAAGTCGTAACAAGGTTTCCGTAGGTGAACCTGCGGAAGGATCATTAACGTGTTTGCTTGCAGCAACAAAAACCAAAAAATTCGGGTGGCCGGGTACCGACCAAAAAAAAAAAAATTGACCGATGCATCAATTTTTGGCGGCCCGGCCTGAGAACAGGCAAACAGTGCCGCAGCTCAACCCACACTCTTCTCTTCTGTCCATTGTGGACAGAGGTAGACCATTACTCACACCACCGGTACTCCAACCAACCGACGTACGCTAGGTTGGCCGACTTTTATCGGGCAAAGTTTCCGAATGATAGCGGTCACTTAACGTCGTCGGGAGGTGTCACCGGCTGGTAACGAGGTACTTCTCACAAACCTGTGACTATCTATTTAAACCCAGTATACTACGTCTTCCCACTATCGTCTCCCGAGGCAGAGATGGCGGAAGTCTTGAAAGTCGGCAATTGAGACTGACGTAATGACAAAAATCACAACTCTTAACGGTGGATCACTCGGCTCGTGGGTCGATGAAGACCGCAGCAAGCTGCGTGTCGGTATGTGAATCGCAAGAATACCAGATACATCGACAAGTCGAACGCACATTGCGGCGGCGGCACTCTCATGTGCTGCCGTCACTCCTACACGAGGGTCGGATATCAAATCCAATACATCGGCTTTGTTACCACCGGCAGAGTAGTAGTAGTAGTAGTAGTAGTAGCAGCTTTGTCTCTACTCTCTCTCTCTCTCTCTACTGCGTGCGTGGCATTGACCGCCTTGGGGAGGTTCGCCTCTTTGACGAGAGTCAAATTGGCGTTCCCTAAAGATGTGCTGCCAAGCCAAAGTCATATATCTGTGGACTTGGTGGCAAGGACCATGTACAGACATACAACGCTTACGCGCTGTTTTGTTTGTCGCCGTCCATGCCTGTTGCCTCGTTTCCCTCCAAGGAAGGACAGAGGCTCTGTTGCATGCTAAAGTCGCGTATGGGCGTCTTGAAGGCGACCGGGTCGGTTTATACTACTTACACCTCGGTTCGTTAGCTGCAGCACCCATCCTTATCAAACCTTAATGGGAACGGGCGCACACAAACCAAAACTGGAAGCCAGTGACTACTTTATAGTAGTCGCTACTGCTCCAATGTCGACCTCGTGTTAGGGTAGAGTACCCGCCAAATTTAAGCATATTAATAAGCGGAGGAAAAGAAACCAACAGGGATTCCCTTAGTAAGGGCGACTGAACTGGGAAAAGCCCAGCGCATAACCTGGCGTCGTGACCCGGCGCCAGGGGTGTTGCGTTTCGGAGGGTCCGGCACGCAGTCTCTCACCGCCTAAGTTATGCTTGAAAGCGGCCACTACCCATGGAGGGTGACAGGCCCGTGTGGCGGCGCCCGCGAGGGTACACGAGAGATTGTCGGAAAGGGCCTCTCCGTAGAGTCGGGTTGCTTGAAAATGCAGCCCTAAGCAGGTGGTAA
>JAXIVD010000355.1:12500-22500 GCA_036785275.1 Cancer borealis
TACTCAACTCCACACTTTACTTTCCATCTCAACTCGCGTACAGCAGTGGCTGTTGGTTTCTATTTTCATGAAGGTGTATAAAAACAAGACAGACATGTTTCTATTTTGGACTTGTAAATTTTCTGCATAATTTTTTGACTTGCTAACATTATTTCTGATATACTTTACAACTATAGACGATTGCACCAGACCAAGCGCCGGGGGTAGCTATGACTCTACAAGCGCGGGTAATCGGCGGGGGTAGCTATTAGTCACTTAAATAGCAAACATCATACCGTATATAAATCTTGAGGACATACTTGGATCCATTCTCTCAAGGTAGCAGCGAAAACGAAGACTACAATTTCCCACTTATAGCATTAGGTTCAATTCTCGTTTCCACAAGACAGACATGTTTCTATTTTGGACTTGTAAATTTTCTGTTAAATTTTTTGACTTGCTAACATTATTTCTGATATACTTTACAACTATAGACGATTGCACCAGACCAAGCGCCGGTAAACGGCGGGGGTAGCTATGACTCTACAAGCGCGGGTAATCGGCGGGGGTAGCTATTAGTCACTTAAATAGCAAACATCATACCGTATATAAATCTTGAGGACATACTTGGATCCATTCTCTCAAAGTAGCAGCGAAAACGAAGACTACAATTTCCCACTTATAGCATTAGGTTCAATTCTCGTTTCCACATTAAAAGCGTAATGAATATGATATTGGTGTTCAGTACGTAATATCCTTGTAAAATATATTTGGATTAACTTAGTTTCAGAGGTGACACCAAAAACCAAGATTTATTTATTTATATCTTTCCACACTCAAATCAACAGAACAGCAGCAGTACTCTCGCTACGAACCGCTTGCACTTCTGCCTCCCTAACAAGGCTAAAAAGATTTTGTCACGCATCCCGATGGCGAAATCCTCCCGGCAAACCCATATTTACATTACTACACACCCTTATCTATAGAACAGCATCCTCACTGTCATTCGCTAAGACTGCACCGTAAAAAGAATATAGAGGTTTCGTCACGCAACGTAACATCCGAAAGTAACCTCAAGACGGTCTTGTGTGCAGTTGTACACAAAAGTAACTGTCGAACTTGAACGTATCATCGAAAAATAACACGTCAGAGTCTTGTGCAGTTGCACTCAAAAACAAGTGTCGAACTTAAACGTATCATCGAAAAGTATCACAAAAGTAACCTCAAGTCGCAAAACTAACACGTCAGACAGTCTTGAGACTATAGAAATCCTCCACGTATACTGACGGTAAATCATTACAAGGCCTTTCTACTGGTATTAAAAGAAAATCTTCTTGGGCTTTACTTCTCGAGATATTTAAATTTGAAGAAAAAAAATATAATTACATTTCACCATATATATTTTACGCCACTAAACACATCCCACCCGCTAAGGGAATACATTACTTTTCTTCTACAAGTACGCAATAAAAAATTTCCAAACTAAGGCTCATTAAGAAAATCTGTTTGTAGCATTTACAAGCTCGCAGCCTACTCTATTTGCACTAAGAATATCAACGTTCTATCTTAAATACTAACACAAATACATGGTAGCATTAATAATTTTCACTCGTGGGCTCCAGCACATAGTTGCTTGTTTTAGGTAGTTTCACCTGGCCCGGTGAGATAGTCTAGGTTCATTACGGATATGTGGTGAGACAGGCTAGGAAAGTGTCTGTCTCTTTCTCTCTCTGTGTCTGTCTCTTTCTCTCTCTGTGTCTGTCTCTGTCTCTTTCTCTGTGTCTGTCTCTGTCTCTTTCTCTGTCTCTTTCTCTCTCTCTCTCTGTCTCTTTCTCTTTCTCTCTCTGTCTCTTTCTCTCTCTCTCTGTCTCTTTCTCTGTCTCTTTCTCTCCCTGTCTCTGTCTCTTTCTTTCTCTGTCTCTTTCTCTCTCTGTGTCTGTCTCTGTCTCTTTCTCTCTCTGTGTCTATCTCTGTCTCTTTCTTTCTCTTTCTCTCTCTGTGTCTGTCTCTGTCTCTTTCTCTCTCTCTCTGTGTCTATCTCTGTCTCTTTCTCTCTCTCTTTCTCTCCCTGTCTCTGTCTCTTTCTCTCTCTCTTTCTCTGTCTCTTTCTCTCTCTGTGTCTGTCTCTTTCTCTCTCTGTGTCTATCTCTGTCTCTTTCTCTCCCTGTCTCTTTCTCTCCCTGTCTCTTTCTCTCTCTGTGTCTATCTCTGTCTCTTTCTCTCCCTGTCTCTTTCTCTCTCTGTCTCTTTCTCTCCCTGTCTCTTTCTCTCTCTGTGTCTATCTCTGTCTCTTTCTCTCCCTGTCTCTTTCTCTCTCTGTGTCTATCTCTGTCTCTTTCTCTCCCTGTCTCTCTCTCTTTCTCTGTCTCTTTCTCTCTCTGTGTCTGTCTCTTTCTCTCTCTGTGTCTATCTCTGTCTCTCTCTGTGTCTATCTCTGTCTCTTTCTCTCCCTGTCTCTTTCTCTCTCTGTGTCTATCTCTGTCTCTTTCTCTCTCTGTCTCTTTCTCTTTCTCTCTCTCTGTCTCTTTCTCTTTCTCTTTCTCTCTCTGTCTCTTTCTCTCTCTGTGTCTGTCTCTGTCTCTTTCTCTCTCTGTGTCTGTCTCTTTCTCTCTCTCTGTCTCTTTCTCTTTCTCTCTCTGTCTCTTTCTCTCTCTGTCTCTTTCTCTCTCTGTGTCTGTCTCTTTCTCTTTCTTTCTGTCTCTTTCTCTCACTGTGTCTGTCTCTTTCTCTGTCTCTTTCTTTCTCTGTCTCTTTCTCTCTCTGTCTCTTTCTCTCTCTGTGTCTGTCTCTTTCTCTTTCTTTCTGTCTCTTTCTCTCACTGTGTCTGTCTCTTTCTCTTTCTTTCTGTCTCTTTCTCTCACTGTGTCTGTCTCTTTCTCTGTCTCTGTCTCTTTCTCTCTCTGTCTCTTTCTCTCTCTGTGTCTGTTTCTTTCTCTTTCTTTCTGTCTCTTTCTCTCACTGTGTCTGTCTCTGTCTCTTTCTCTCTCTGTGTCTGTTTCTTTCTCTTTCTTTCTGTCTCTTTCTCTCACTGTGTCTGTCTCTGTCTCTGTCTCTTTCTCTCTCTGTGTTTGTCTCGCGTCGCGCCGCCTCCTCCAATTTTAGTACGGGAAGGACTTACTATCCGTTACAGTTGCTAGAGGTAGGTAACCTTGTTCACTCAGAGCTCTCCCGCAGTCTCAATGCAGCAGGCGGTGAAACATTGTCCCGCGCCGCCTCCTCCAAGTTTAGTACGGGAAGGACTTACTATCCGTTACAGTTGCTAGAGGTAGGTAACCTTGTTCACTCAGAGCTCTCCCGCAGTCTCAATGCAGCAGGCGGTGAAACATTGTCCCGCGCCGCCTCCTCCAAGTTTAGTACGGTAAGGACTTACTATCCGTTACAGTTGCTAGAGGTTAGGTAACCTTGTTCACTCAGAGCCTCTCCCGCAGTCTCAATGCAGCAGGCGGTGAAACATTGTCCCGCGCCGCCTCCTCCAAGTTTAGTACGGCAAGGACTTACTATCCGTTACAGTTGCTAGAGGTAAGTAACCTTGTTCACTCAGAGCCTCTCCCGCAGTCTCAATGCAGCAGGCGGTGAAACATTGTCCGGCGCCGCCTCCTCCAAGTTTAGTACGGCAAGGACTTACTATCCGTTACAGTTGCTAGAGGTAGGTAACCTTGTTCAATCAGAGCTCTCCCGCAGTCTCAATGCAGCAGGCGGTGAAACATTGTCCCGCGCCGCCTCCTCCAAGTTTAGTACGGCAAGGACTTACTATCCGTTACAGTTGCTAGAGGTTAGGTAACCTTGTTCACTCAGAGCCTCTCCCGCAGTCTCAATGCAGCAGGCGGTGAAACATTGTCCCGCGCCGCCTCCTTCCAAGTTTAGTACGGCAAGGACTTACTATCCGTTACAGTTGCTAGAGGTAGGTAACCTTGTTCACTCAGAGCTCTCCCGCAGTCTCAATGCAGCAGGCGGTGAAACATTGTCCGGCGCCGCCTCCTCCAAGTTTAGTACGGGAAGGACTTACTATCCGTTACAGTTGCTAGAGGTAGGTAACCTTGTTCACTCAGAGCTCTCCCGCAGTCTCAATGCAGCAGGCGGTGAAACATTGTCCCGCGCCGCCTCCTCCAAGTTTAGTACGGTAAGGACTTACTATCCGTTACAGTTGCTAGAGGTTAGGTAACCTTGTTCACTCAGAGCCTCTCCCGCAGTCTCAATGCAGCAGGCGGTGAAACATTGTCCCGCGCCGCCTCCTCCAAGTTTAGTACGGCAAGGACTTACTATCCGTTACAGTTGCTAGAGGTAGGTAACCTTGTTCACTCAGAGCTCTCCCGCAGTCTCAATGCAGCAGGCGGTGAAACATTGTCCCGCGCCGTCTCCTCCAAGTTTAGTACGGGAAGGACTTACTATCCGTTACAGTTGCTAGAGGTAGGTAACCTTGTTCACTCAGAGCCTCTCCCGCAGTTATAGTGCGAGATGGTATCTCCATACATTGCTTAACGGCTAGTTACCACCTTGACGGAAGAAAACTGCGGGAGAGGCGAGCCTTGTCGCTAAGAGACTCACAATCTGGCCGTGATTAGAAATGTTGTAGTCTTACCAAATATTACCAGACTACCAGATATCACTAAGAAAAACTGAGTATACCATCGTCTTCGTCATACAATGATGCACATGATGAAATAAAAAAAATAACATTAAAACGACATTTGCTACAAAATAATTGAAGGAAAAAAAAATAGCGCATAAAGAATTTTTTCAAATGTTCTCCTTCAACTCGCTGTTTCTCACATTTATTAAGCTCGTATTGTATTTTCAAATCCAGGTTCATAATCTGCACTCATTGACGATCAGTATGATGTACCATAACAACTGATATAAAATATTGTAGTTGGTTAAAAAGGCAGATAAAAAAATACTGTCAAATCTACAAGAAAACCGTCCAAGGCGGGTTTTCAAGGATTCGAATTTAACGACCATTTAAACCACTCATTATTTTTTCCACCACCATGTGTTACATACCGTAGCCATCAGCAAGCCTTCCACTACTCGAAGCAATAATTGGAAATTCAATGTAAGCTAATATAACCGAGTTACGAAGTGGTGAAGCACAACATGTCAAAACATTTCTTTATGCGCTATTTCATTCTACCTCGATTATATTCTAATAGATAAAGAAATAAAGCTGTCAATTGTAGCTCATCATATGCACCATTCTATCACCTACACGATGGTTGTTTTCATTTTTCTAACCGACGTCTGACACTTCCGTAATAACCGATAATATTGCAACATTGTTCAACTCCATCCTCACGTCGACCCCAACCCTCACTCTCCCGGTCTTACACACCGGGAACACCTCTCACACGCCTTAACTAACACAGCGCCTCACACACACACACACACACACACACACACACACACACACAAAAAGATATATATATTTAAATCAATTCAACAAATAGAACATAGAAATCGATTCAGTTACTACTACTAACCCTCCCGATATGTAAGAGCGGGAACACCTCTCACACGCCTTATTAACTAACTAACACACAGCAGCGTCACACACACAAATACATAGAGAAGACATTAAACAAAACACACAAATTCAATCACGCACTAGTAACAACACAACAACACGGTCTTTTTATAAGTCCAAATAGGAACATGTGTGGCTTGTGGACAAACAAAAACGCTAAACAGATGCATATCCGAAGGGTGGTTTTAAAAAAAGTACGGAATTCGATAAAGAATTCCATTTTTTTATCTCCACGGATACGCAAATGTGGCGGCAAACATTATACCTCTTGTATACAGCAGAAAAAAACAATTAACATACTGTAAAGCTTGATACTACTACGTTTACCTTGTACAAACAATGTCCCGGGCTCGCAACAGAGGAGGCAGTCGGGGTGCGAGAAACTTATCGTGGCTCTACCGCTCTCAGTCGCCGCCCGGCGCTGCCAACGGGGGAGAAACCAGTCACGAGAAACAATGGAGTGTGTGTATAGTGAGCCTCCTATATCTCCCGCGCTGCCAACCTGGAGACAGCAAGGAGTGACGAGAGAGAGTGTATAGCGAGCCGCCTCGCTCTCCCGCGCTGCCAACGTGGGGACAGCAAGGAGTGACGAGAGTGGGTGTATAACGAGCCGCCTCGCTCTCCCGCGCTGCCAACGTGGAGACAGCAAGGAGTGACGAGAGAGAGTGTATAGTGAGCCGCCCCGCTCTCCCGCGCTGCCAACGTGGAGACAGCAAGGAGTGACGAGAGAGAGGGTATAGCGAGCCGTCCCGCTCTCCCGCGCTGCCAACGTGGAGATGGCAAGGAGTGACGAGAGAGAGTGTATAGTGAGCCGTCCCGCTCTCCCGCGCTGCCAACGTGGAGATGGCAAGGAGTGACGAGAGAGAGTGTATAGTGAGCCGTCCCGCTCTCCCGCGCTGCCAACGTGGAGACGGCAAGGAGTGACGAGAGAGAGTGTATAGTGAGCCGTCCCGCTCTCCCGCGCTGCCAACGTGGAGACGGCAAGGAGTGACGAGAGAGAGTGTATAGCGAGCCGTCCCGCTCTCCCGCGCTGCCAACGTGGAGACAGCAAGGAGTGACGAGAGAGAGGGTATAGCGAGCCGTCCCGCTCTCCCGCGCTGCCAACGTGGAGATGGCAAGGAGTGACGAGAGAGAGTGTATAGTGAGCCGTCCCGCTCTCCCGCGCTGCCAACGTGGAGATGGCAAGGAGTGACGAGAGAGAGTGTATAGTGAGCCGCCCCGCTCTCCCGCGCTGCCAACGTGGAGACAGCAAGGAGTGACGAGAGAGAGGGTATAGCGAGCCGTCCCGCTCTCCCGCGCTGCCAACGTGGAGATGGCAAGGAGTGACGAGAGAGAGTGTATAGCGAGCCGTCCCGCTCTCCCGCGCTGCCAACGTGGGGACAGCAAGGAGTGACGAGAGGGAATATATAGCGAGCCGCCCCGCTCTCCCGCGCTGGCCAACGTGGAGACAGCAAGGAGTGACGAGAGAGAGTGGAGAAAATGTTTCTCCCGGGCTAGGAAGACGGGACATGCTCGGTAGGCGATGGGTGAGCGCGGGATGGAGTTGCCAGTGAGGAGAATCGGTCTCCCGCGCTACCAGCGCGGGGAGTTGCCGGCGGAGCGGGGCTGGTTTTGGACACGAGAACGGGCCGAGCGGGGCCCAAAGTGGCTTAAAATTTCCAATGTGGAGCGCGGGGCCAACTCGCCCCGCTCTCTTTCATGCTGCACCAAGCTTGGGCGCGGTAAAGGTAGCCGCTACCCCCAGGGAAGACTAACACGAGTTCGACCTGAAAAATATAGTAGGGAGGCGAGGTTGCTGGATCAACCTCAGTGCCGTCCCTCACGCTGAATGCTGCATACGTGCGTCAGACATCAGTCCTAACCACTTGGTTCTCTCTACCTATTACTAAGAAGGTACCGAGGCTATATACTAAGGGTGGCGGTTAGTGATTGAGATGCACTGGTGACGACCATTGGCACATCGAGCGTGTTAACGTGGTGGCGTAAAACACTGCTAGAGAGAGCAAAGGCCACGCACAACTTATATATATTTCTATATATATACGTATACATATGAACCACCCACATATTCTGCGTGCAGACTTTTACGACTGTCTCATGCAACACCCCCTCTCCTTTTGGAAGAGAAGCTCCACGGCATTAGCTGTGGCTCCTCGTGGCGGCGCACATGATGATATGGTGTTAGCTAAAGCGGGGAGCCTTCAATGCAGCGACCCCTCTTACTTTGTGATGGTTACTCCACTACCCGTGCGATAACTCATCCCGTAGGTTAAAGAATCATCACTTTAACCTCTCTACACTGACGCAGCTTCTAACGAACGGTCAGTTGGAACGAAGCACACTTTTGTTTCTTTTCGTGAGCAAAGACGGGTTATAAACGTTTCCCAGCAGCTTACAACTACTACCACAAACTTGGATGGTGTAACGTACGTTATTTCCATTCCCCCCTTAGAGAGAAGGGACGCTTGAATGGTGTAACGTACGTTATTTCCATATCACCCTTAGAGAGAAGGGACGCTAGAATGGTGTAACGTACGTTATTTCCATTCCCCCCTTAGAGAGAAGGGACACACTTGAATGGTGTAACGAAGGTTATTTCCATTTCCCCCTTAAAGAGAAGGGACGCGGCGTCGCGGGCCAATGCTGCCAATGGACGCTTAGCGCTATTACTAAACATTACAATCAAAAAGTTTTGATGTAACATAGCTACCTGGTTGATCCTGCCAGTAGTCATATGCTTGTCTCAAAGATTAAGCCATGCATGTCTAAGTACAAGCCGATTTAAGGCGAAACCGCGAATGGCTCATTAAATCAGCTATGATTCATTGGATCTGTACCCACACTTACTTGGATAACTGTGGTAATTCTAGAGCTAATACATGCACCACGTCTCTGACCGCAAGGGAAGAGCGCTTTTATTAGTTCAAAACCGGTCGGACTTCGGTCCGTCACCCCACCGTGTTGAATCTGAATAACTTGTCGCTGAGCGCACGGTCTCCGCACCGGCGCGCCTCTTTCAAGTGTCTGCCTTATCAGCTTTCGATTGTAGGTTATACGCCTACAATGGCTATAACGGGTAACGGGGAATCAGGGTTCGATTCCGGAGAGGGGAGCCTGAGAAACGGCTACCACATCTAAGGAAGGCAGCAGGCACGCAAATTACCCACTCCCGGCACGGGGAGGTAGTGACGAAAAATAACGATGCGAGACTCATCCGAGGCCTCGCAATCGGAATGAGTACACTTTAAATCCTTTAACGAGGATCTATTGGAGGGCAAGTCTGGTGCCAGCAGCCGCGGTAATTCCAGCTCCAATAGCGTATATTAAAGTTGTTGCGGTTAAAAAGCTCGTAGTTGGATTTCAGTTCTGGACTGACGGTTCACCGCCCGGTGCATACTGTCACGCTCCGAACAGCCACAACAGCCCGCTGGCTCGCACGGGGTGCTCTTCATCGAGTGTCCCGCGTGGCCGGCAGAGTTTACTTTGAAAAAATTAGAGTGCTCAAAGCAGGCTACACTGACGGCCTGAATGCCTATGCATGGAATAATGGAATAGGACCTCGGTTCTATTTTGTCGGTTTTCTGAACCCGAGGTAATGACTAATAGGAACAGGCGGGGGCATTCGTATTGCGACGCTAGAGGTGAAATTCTTGGACCGTCGCAAGACGAACTACTGCGAAAGCATTTGCCAAGGATGTTTTCATTAATCAAGAACGAAAGTTAGAGGTTCGAAGGCGATCAGATACCGCCCTAGTTCTAACCATAAACGATGCTGACCAGCGATCCGCCGGCGTTATTCCCATGACCCGGCGGGCAGCTTCCGGGAAACCAAAGTCTTTGGGTTCCGGGGGAAGTATGGTTGCAAAGCTGAAACTTAAAGGAATTGACGGAAGGGCACCACCAGGAGTGGAGCCTGCGGCTTAATTTGACTCAACACGGGGAACCTCACCAGGCCCAGACACCGGAAGGATTGACAGATTGAGAGCTCTTTCTCGATTCGGTGGGTGGTGGTGCATGGCCGTTCTTAGTTGGTGGAGCGATTTGTCTGGTTAATTCCGATAACGAACGAGACTCTGGCCTACTAACTAGTCGACGGATCTCCAGCAATTGGTGTCCAGTTCGCAGCTTCTTCTTAGAGGGATAAGCGGCAATTCTAGCCGCACGAGATTGAGCAATAACAGGTCTGTGATGCCCTTAGATGTTCTGGGCCGCACGCGCGCTACACTGAAGGGATCAACGTGTCCTCCCCCTCCGAGAGGAGCGGGTAACCCGTTGAAATCCTTTCATGATAGGGATTGGGGTTTGCAATTGTCTCCCATGAACGAGGAATTCCCAGTAAGCGCAAGTCATGAGCTTGCGTTGATTACGTCCCTGCCCTTTGTACACACCGCCCGTCGCTACTACCGATTGAATGATTTAGTGAGGCCTTCGGACTGGCGCTCTTGGATGCCGGGCCCTCGGTTCGCCGTTGGGTCTCTCGGCGCCTCGAGCTGACGGAAA
>JAXIVD010000355.1:30000-32500 GCA_036785275.1 Cancer borealis
GTATTTTTTTGTAAATGGTAAAACAGAAGGCATATGGGTTCAAACCTTATAAAAAATTCAAAAAATAAAAAATTAAGTAACTAATAATTTCTTCTTACATTTTAGACTCATGACATTAACGTGTAGTAGACTTAGAGACCGTGTTAATACGAACATATTTTGCTTAAAGTACTTTTTTTGTAAACAGTCAAACATTGTTAATAGAAAATATTTACTATTTTCTAAAGTTTTACATTTATAATAATAACGCTTTGTAGACTTATTGACAATGTTAAGATAAACAACTTTTATTCAGAAGACTTTATCGTCAAGGGTCAACCAATAGGTAAAATGGAGGTTAAACCTCATTAGTACGGCATATTTAATATCTCCTAAAATATTATTGATTAAGAAAAACGCCGTCAATATGTAGTAGATAATATAAGTCTCTAACGATATACCAAAGATGGATAATCTCGGTCAAAGAAATTTGGAATCGTAATGACTCAAACAAAATATTTAATAATTTTTTGACTTTTGAACGATTGCTCTATAGGACTTTCCCTTTTGCACATTTATAGCGTATTTTGTCCTTAATATTCCCTAAAAATATTATGGTACTACATTAAGAACTTTTTGTGATATAATCATTTAATAATTTATTAAGTTTTATTAGTATAAGTGCAAAATTTTGACCTAATTTATGAGTTTTTTTCCAACATATATTATAATTGTTACTTCTTTTATACATATTTCTCCTAAGATAGGAGAAATATGTTTAATAACGGAGTATTAGCTGTTTATAATCTTTTTTGAAAAGGTATAACAAACCAGATAAGTTCCCGCTAGTACAGGTTAGTTTTACACATTTCTCACGGGACAGGTTAGTTTTCCACTGGGAACAAGTTTGGTTACCTTTTTGGTCAAAAGGTCGCTCACAAAACGCCAAAAGGTAAAATACTCACGCTCACGGGAACAAGTTTTTTTTTGGGAACCGTGTGCGCGACCTTTTCTCTATGTTTGGGAACAAGTTTTGAGCGTGAGCGCTACCTTTTGGGGGGCATAAATAAAAGAAAGACCGTCGCGAGACAGGTTAGTTTTACCCTACTGTTGGCAGTTATGTCGTTGATACAGCAGTCCTGCTCAGTACGAGAGGAACGGCAGGTCCGGACATATGGTTCCGCTCTTGGTCGATCGGCCAGTGGAGCGAGGCTACGTCCGTGGGATTATGCCTGAAAGCCTCTAAGGCAGAATCCCGGCTGGATGACCAACGATACCGCGTACGGCTTGCATCGGGATGGTCACCATTGTTTTTCGAGAGATTTGTTCCCCGCTCGTTCGCGGGCGGGGCCAGAATATGGACCCGTGCAGAGGGAATTCGGGAGAGTCTCGACAAACAGGCTCCGGCTCTCCCTTCCCTAGTAGAGAACACCCGAATGCTGATGTGTCGTACCGAATCGTTCGCAGACGACTTACGTACCGGTCAGGGTGTTGTGGGCGGCAGAGCAGCATCCTCACTGCGATCCGCTAAGACTTCTCCCTAACAAGGCTGGAGGTTTCGTCACGCAACCCGATGGCGAAATCCTCCCGACAAGCCTTTTTTTTTATTTCCACATTACACTACACACAGAGCAGCTTGCAGCAGCAGCAGCAGCACCACCACCTCTCCCTCCCCAACAAGGCTGGAGGTTTCACCACGCAACCCGATGGCGAAATCCTCCCGGCAAGCCTTTATTTACTTACATCTTTCTACATTACATTACACTACACTATTCTACAACACTTCTACCTCCCTAACAAGGCTGGAGGTTTCGCCACGCAACCCGATGGCGAAATCCTCCGGGCAAGCCTTTATTTATATCTGTTCACACTCTGCTCTACAGAGCAGCCTCCTCACAGTGACCAGCTAATAATAATAAGACTTCTCCCTAACAAGACTATAGAGGTTTCGTCACGCAGCCTGATGGCGAGACCCTCACGGCAAGCCTTTACTTAGAGCTGTCCATACTCAACTCCACACTTTACTTTCCATCTCAACTCGCGTACAGCAGTGGCTGTTGGTTTCTATTTTCATGAAGGTGTATAAAAACAAGACAGACATGTTTCTATTTTGGACTTGTAAATTTTCTGCATAATTTTTTGACTTGCTAACATTATTTCTGATATACTTTACAACTATAGACGATTGCACCAGACCAAGCGCCGGGGGTAGCTATGACTCTACAAGCGCGGGTAATCGGCGGGGGTAGCTATTAGTCACTTAAATAGCAAACATCATACCGTATATAAATCTTGAGGACATACTTGGATCCATTCTCTCAAGGTAGCAGCGAAAACGAAGACTACAATTTCCCACTTATAGCATTAGGTTCAATTCTCGTTTCCACAAGACAGACATGTTTCTATTTTGGACTTGTAAATTTTCTGTTAAATTTTTTGACTTGCTAACATTATTTCTGATATACTTTACAACTATAGACGATTGCACCAGACCAAGCGCCGGTAAACGGCGGGGGTAGCT
>JAXIVD010000355.1:37500-45000 GCA_036785275.1 Cancer borealis
GCAGCGTCACACACACAAATACATAGAGAAGACATTAAACAAAACACACAAATTCAATCACGCACTAGTAACAACACAACAACACGGTCTTTTTATAAGTCCAAATAGGAACATGTGTGGCTTGTGGACAAACAAAAACGCTAAACAGATGCATATCCGAAGGGTGGTTTTAAAAAAAGTACGGAATTCGATAAAGAATTCCATTTTTTTATCTCCACGGATACGCAAATGTGGCGGCAAACATTATACCTCTTGTATACAGCAGAAAAAAACAATTAACATACTGTAAAGCTTGATACTACTACGTTTACCTTGTACAAACAATGTCCCGGGCTCGCAACAGAGGAGGCAGTCGGGGTGCGAGAAACTTATCGTGGCTCTACCGCTCTCAGTCGCCGCCCGGCGCTGCCAACGGGGGAGAAACCAGTCACGAGAAACAATGGAGTGTGTGTATAGTGAGCCTCCTATATCTCCCGCGCTGCCAACCTGGAGACAGCAAGGAGTGACGAGAGAGAGTGTATAGCGAGCCGCCTCGCTCTCCCGCGCTGCCAACGTGGGGACAGCAAGGAGTGACGAGAGTGGGTGTATAACGAGCCGCCTCGCTCTCCCGCGCTGCCAACGTGGAGACAGCAAGGAGTGACGAGAGAGAGTGTATAGTGAGCCGCCCCGCTCTCCCGCGCTGCCAACGTGGAGACAGCAAGGAGTGACGAGAGAGAGGGTATAGCGAGCCGTCCCGCTCTCCCGCGCTGCCAACGTGGAGATGGCAAGGAGTGACGAGAGAGAGTGTATAGTGAGCCGTCCCGCTCTCCCGCGCTGCCAACGTGGAGATGGCAAGGAGTGACGAGAGAGAGTGTATAGTGAGCCGTCCCGCTCTCCCGCGCTGCCAACGTGGAGACGGCAAGGAGTGACGAGAGAGAGTGTATAGTGAGCCGTCCCGCTCTCCCGCGCTGCCAACGTGGAGACGGCAAGGAGTGACGAGAGAGAGTGTATAGCGAGCCGTCCCGCTCTCCCGCGCTGCCAACGTGGAGACAGCAAGGAGTGACGAGAGAGAGGGTATAGCGAGCCGTCCCGCTCTCCCGCGCTGCCAACGTGGAGATGGCAAGGAGTGACGAGAGAGAGTGTATAGTGAGCCGTCCCGCTCTCCCGCGCTGCCAACGTGGAGATGGCAAGGAGTGACGAGAGAGAGTGTATAGTGAGCCGCCCCGCTCTCCCGCGCTGCCAACGTGGAGACAGCAAGGAGTGACGAGAGAGAGGGTATAGCGAGCCGTCCCGCTCTCCCGCGCTGCCAACGTGGAGATGGCAAGGAGTGACGAGAGAGAGTGTATAGCGAGCCGTCCCGCTCTCCCGCGCTGCCAACGTGGGGACAGCAAGGAGTGACGAGAGGGAATATATAGCGAGCCGCCCCGCTCTCCCGCGCTGGCCAACGTGGAGACAGCAAGGAGTGACGAGAGAGAGTGGAGAAAATGTTTCTCCCGGGCTAGGAAGACGGGACATGCTCGGTAGGCGATGGGTGAGCGCGGGATGGAGTTGCCAGTGAGGAGAATCGGTCTCCCGCGCTACCAGCGCGGGGAGTTGCCGGCGGAGCGGGGCTGGTTTTGGACACGAGAACGGGCCGAGCGGGGCCCAAAGTGGCTTAAAATTTCCAATGTGGAGCGCGGGGCCAACTCGCCCCGCTCTCTTTCATGCTGCACCAAGCTTGGGCGCGGTAAAGGTAGCCGCTACCCCCAGGGAAGACTAACACGAGTTCGACCTGAAAAATATAGTAGGGAGGCGAGGTTGCTGGATCAACCTCAGTGCCGTCCCTCACGCTGAATGCTGCATACGTGCGTCAGACATCAGTCCTAACCACTTGGTTCTCTCTACCTATTACTAAGAAGGTACCGAGGCTATATACTAAGGGTGGCGGTTAGTGATTGAGATGCACTGGTGACGACCATTGGCACATCGAGCGTGTTAACGTGGTGGCGTAAAACACTGCTAGAGAGAGCAAAGGCCACGCACAACTTATATATATTTCTATATATATACGTATACATATGAACCACCCACATATTCTGCGTGCAGACTTTTACGACTGTCTCATGCAACACCCCCTCTCCTTTTGGAAGAGAAGCTCCACGGCATTAGCTGTGGCTCCTCGTGGCGGCGCACATGATGATATGGTGTTAGCTAAAGCGGGGAGCCTTCAATGCAGCGACCCCTCTTACTTTGTGATGGTTACTCCACTACCCGTGCGATAACTCATCCCGTAGGTTAAAGAATCATCACTTTAACCTCTCTACACTGACGCAGCTTCTAACGAACGGTCAGTTGGAACGAAGCACACTTTTGTTTCTTTTCGTGAGCAAAGACGGGTTATAAACGTTTCCCAGCAGCTTACAACTACTACCACAAACTTGGATGGTGTAACGTACGTTATTTCCATTCCCCCCTTAGAGAGAAGGGACGCTTGAATGGTGTAACGTACGTTATTTCCATATCACCCTTAGAGAGAAGGGACGCTAGAATGGTGTAACGTACGTTATTTCCATTCCCCCCTTAGAGAGAAGGGACACACTTGAATGGTGTAACGAAGGTTATTTCCATTTCCCCCTTAAAGAGAAGGGACGCGGCGTCGCGGGCCAATGCTGCCAATGGACGCTTAGCGCTATTACTAAACATTACAATCAAAAAGTTTTGATGTAACATAGCTACCTGGTTGATCCTGCCAGTAGTCATATGCTTGTCTCAAAGATTAAGCCATGCATGTCTAAGTACAAGCCGATTTAAGGCGAAACCGCGAATGGCTCATTAAATCAGCTATGATTCATTGGATCTGTACCCACACTTACTTGGATAACTGTGGTAATTCTAGAGCTAATACATGCACCACGTCTCTGACCGCAAGGGAAGAGCGCTTTTATTAGTTCAAAACCGGTCGGACTTCGGTCCGTCACCCCACCGTGTTGAATCTGAATAACTTGTCGCTGAGCGCACGGTCTCCGCACCGGCGCCGCCTCTTTCAAGTGTCTGCCTTATCAGCTTTCGATTGTAGGTTATACGCCTACAATGGCTATAACGGGTAACGGGGAATCAGGGTTCGATTCCGGAGAGGGAGCCTGAGAAACGGCTACCACATCTAAGGAAGGCAGCAGGCACGCAAATTACCCACTCCCGGCACGGGGAGGTAGTGACGAAAAATAACGATGCGAGACTCATCCGAGGCCTCGCAATCGGAATGAGTACACTTTAAATCCTTTAACGAGGATCTATTGGAGGGCAAGTCTGGTGCCAGCAGCCGCGGTAATTCCAGCTCCAATAGCGTATATTAAAGTTGTTGCGGTTAAAAAGCTCGTAGTTGGATTTCAGTTCTGGACTGACGGTTCACCGCCCGGTGCATACTGTCACGCTCCGAACAGCCACAACAGCCCGCTGGCTCGCACGGGGTGCTCTTCATCGAGTGTCCCGCGTGGCCGGCAGAGTTTACTTTGAAAAAATTAGAGTGCTCAAAGCAGGCTACACTGACGGCCTGAATGCCTATGCATGGAATAATGGAATAGGACCTCGGTTCTATTTTGTCGGTTTTCTGAACCCGAGGTAATGACTAATAGGAACAGGCGGGGGCATTCGTATTGCGACGCTAGAGGTGAAATTCTTGGACCGTCGCAAGACGAACTACTGCGAAAGCATTTGCCAAGGATGTTTTCATTAATCAAGAACGAAAGTTAGAGGTTCGAAGGCGATCAGATACCGCCCTAGTTCTAACCATAAACGATGCTGACCAGCGATCCGCCGGCGTTATTCCCATGACCCGGCGGGCAGCTTCCGGGAAACCAAAGTCTTTGGGTTCCGGGGGAAGTATGGTTGCAAAGCTGAAACTTAAAGGAATTGACGGAAGGGCACCACCAGGAGTGGAGCCTGCGGCTTAATTTGACTCAACACGGGGAACCTCACCAGGCCCAGACACCGGAAGGATTGACAGATTGAGAGCTCTTTCTCGATTCGGTGGGTGGTGGTGCATGGCCGTTCTTAGTTGGTGGAGCGATTTGTCTGGTTAATTCCGATAACGAACGAGACTCTGGCCTACTAACTAGTCGACGGATCTCCAGCAATTGGTGTCCAGTTCGCAGCTTCTTCTTAGAGGGATAAGCGGCAATTCTAGCCGCACGAGATTGAGCAATAACAGGTCTGTGATGCCCTTAGATGTTCTGGGCCGCACGCGCGCTACACTGAAGGGATCAACGTGTCCTCCCCCTCCGAGAGGAGCGGGTAACCCGTTGAAATCCTTTCATGATAGGGATTGGGGTTTGCAATTGTCTCCCATGAACGAGGAATTCCCAGTAAGCGCAAGTCATGAGCTTGCGTTGATTACGTCCCTGCCCTTTGTACACACCGCCCGTCGCTACTACCGATTGAATGATTTAGTGAGGCCTTCGGACTGGCGCTCTTGGATGCCGGGCCCTCGGTTCGCCGTTGGGTCTCTCGGCGCCTCGAGCTGACGGAAAGATGTCCAAACTTGATCATTTAGAGGAAGTAAAAGTCGTAACAAGGTTTCCGTAGGTGAACCTGCGGAAGGATCATTAACGTGTTTGCTTGCAGCAACAAAAACCAAAAAATTCGGGTGGCCGGGTACCGACCAAAAAAAAAAAAATTGACCGATGCATCAATTTTTGGCGGCCCGGCCTGAGAACAGGCAAACAGTGCCGCAGCTCAACCCACACTCTTCTCTTCTGTCCATTGTGGACAGAGGTAGACCATTACTCACACCACCGGTACTCCAACCAACCGACGTACGCTAGGTTGGCCGACTTTTATCGGGCAAAGTTTCCGAATGATAGCGGTCACTTAACGTCGTCGGGAGGTGTCACCGGCTGGTAACGAGGTACTTCTCACAAACCTGTGACTATCTATTTAAACCCAGTATACTACGTCTTCCCACTATCGTCTCCCGAGGCAGAGATGGCGGAAGTCTTGAAAGTCGGCAATTGAGACTGACGTAATGACAAAAATCACAACTCTTAACGGTGGATCACTCGGCTCGTGGGTCGATGAAGACCGCAGCAAGCTGCGTGTCGGTATGTGAATCGCAAGAATACCAGATACATCGACAAGTCGAACGCACATTGCGGCGGCGGCACTCTCATGTGCTGCCGTCACTCCTACACGAGGGTCGGATATCAAATCCAATACATCGGCTTTGTTACCACCGGCAGAGTAGTAGTAGTAGTAGTAGTAGTAGCAGCTTTGTCTCTACTCTCTCTCTCTCTCTCTACTGCGTGCGTGGCATTGACCGCCTTGGGGAGGTTCGCCTCTTTGACGAGAGTCAAATTGGCGTTCCCTAAAGATGTGCTGCCAAGCCAAAGTCATATATCTGTGGACTTGGTGGCAAGGACCATGTACAGACATACAACGCTTACGCGCTGTTTTGTTTGTCGCCGTCCATGCCTGTTGCCTCGTTTCCCTCCAAGGAAGGACAGAGGCTCTGTTGCATGCTAAAGTCGCGTATGGGCGTCTTGAAGGCGACCGGGTCGGTTTATACTACTTACACCTCGGTTCGTTAGCTGCAGCACCCATCCTTATCAAACCTTAATGGGAACGGGCGCACACAAACCAAAACTGGAAGCCAGTGACTACTTTATAGTAGTCGCTACTGCTCCAATGTCGACCTCGTGTTAGGGTAGAGTACCCGCCAAATTTAAGCATATTAATAAGCGGAGGAAAAGAAACCAACAGGGATTCCCTTAGTAAGGGCGACTGAACTGGGAAAAGCCCAGCGCATAACCTGGCGTCGTGACCCGGCGCCAGGGGTGTTGCGTTTCGGAGGGTCCGGCACGCAGTCTCTCACCGCCTAAGTTATGCTTGAAAGCGGCCACTACCCATGGAGGGTGACAGGCCCGTGTGGCGGCGCCCGCGAGGGTACACGAGAGATTGTCGGAAAGGGCCTCTCCGTAGAGTCGGGTTGCTTGAAAATGCAGCCCTAAGCAGGTGGTAAACTCCATCTAAGGCTAAATATGACCACGAGACCGATAGCGAACAAGTACCGTGAGGGAAAGTTGAAAAGAACTTTGAAGAGAGAGTTCAAGAGTACGTGAAACCGTTAAGAGCCAAACGGGTGGGACCTCGAAGGTCGAACCGAGGGGATTCAGCTCGTCGGCCAAAGCCGGCTGGACGTTGGGATTCGCTTATGCGACCCAGGAACTCTTGGGCGTGCCCACGTTCAAGCCGGCGCCGGCGGGCGTATTTCCCCTCGTGATGTAGGTCGCCGCGACCCGTTGCTGGGGACGTCTAAGGCCCGGGCGGACTGGTACCCCAACGTCGTGCACTTTTAGTGCCGGCGAAGGGGGAAACCTCCGGTGTCCTGGCTGCCCTGCGACGGTCGTGTAGCAGAGGGGCGCATCCACGCCAATACTTCCTCTCGCGGCGTGCAAAAGGTCGGTGACCCACCCGACCCGTCTTGAAACACGGACCAAGGAGTCTAACATGTGTGCGAGTCATTGGGCGCACTAAACCCAAAGGCGCAATGAAAGTGAAAGGGGGGTGTCCCGGCTTCGGTCGGTGGCGCCCTCCGGGGCCGATCCCTGACCGGCCGATGCCGCCGGGTCTCCCATACCAAAGCGAGGTCATTCCAAAAGAGGTGCGCGGGGTGAGTCCCTCTCCCCTGTTGTCTACCTCTGGCTTCGTGGGTTGCCCGGCGCGCTCGGTGGTCCGAGCATGCTCGCCTGTACGCAGGGGGGCGCAGGCCCGGGACTTGCCATACGACGCCGTCGCGCGAATCTGTTGTTGGCCTCATCGGCTCTGCTTGGGCTCTCGGTTGGTGTGCCGCGTGTCTTTGGGCGGGCTTTGGGCGGGGGCTTCACGGCTTCTTCCTGGGTTCGTCCGGCGCGGTTACGCCTTCTGATCCTGCTCTGTCCGGAGTGGCCTAGCGCGTGTGCTGTCGGCAAGTACCATGAGCAGACATGTTGGGACCCGAAAGATGGTGAACTATGCCTGGCCAGGATGAAGCCAGAGGAAACTCTGGTGGAGGTCCGTAGCAATTCTGACGTGCAAATCGATTGTCAGAGCTGGGTATAGGGGCGAAAGACTAATCGAACCATCTAGTAGCTGGTTCCCTCCGAAGTTTCCCTCAGGATAGCTGGTACTCGCGGAAACAAAGGAGTTTCATCCGGTAAAGCGAATGATTAGAGGTCTTGGGGACGAAACGTCCTCAACCTATTCTCAAACTTTAAATGGGTGAGATGCCGAGCTTGCTTGAATGCTGAAGCTTCGGCGACTAATCCGAGTATCTAGTGGGCCATTTTTGGTAAGCAGAACTGGCGCTGTGGGATGAACCAAACGTCGAGTTAAGGGGCCTAAACGAATGCTCATCTAGACCCCATCGAAAGGCGTTGGTTGCTATAGACAGCAGGACGGTGGCCATGGAAGTTGGAATCCGCTAAGGAGTGTGTAACAACTCACCTGCCGAAGCAACTAGCCCTTAAAATGGTATGGCGCTCAAGCATTCTCCCGATACTCGACCGCCGG
>JAXIVD010000355.1:50000-60000 GCA_036785275.1 Cancer borealis
TTTCCAAACTAAGGCTCATTAAGAAAATCTGTTTGTAGCATTTACAAGCTCGCAGCCTACTCTATTTGCACTAAGAATATCAACGTTCTATCTTAAATACTAACACAAATACATGGTAGCATTAATAATTTTCACTCGTGGGCTCCAGCACATAGTTGCTTGTTTTAGGTAGTTTCACCTGGCCCGGTGAGATAGTCTAGGTTCATTACGGATATGTGGTGAGACAGGCTAGGAAAGTGTCTGTCTCTTTCTCTCTCTGTGTCTGTCTCTTTCTCTCTCTGTGTCTGTCTCTGTCTCTTTCTCTGTGTCTGTCTCTGTCTCTTTCTCTGTCTCTTTCTCTCTCTCTCTCTGTCTCTTTCTCTTTCTCTCTCTGTCTCTTTCTCTCTCTCTCTGTCTCTTTCTCTGTCTCTTTCTCTCCCTGTCTCTGTCTCTTTCTTTCTCTGTCTCTTTCTCTCTCTGTGTCTGTCTCTGTCTCTTTCTCTCTCTGTGTCTATCTCTGTCTCTTTCTTTCTCTTTCTCTCTCTGTGTCTGTCTCTGTCTCTTTCTCTCTCTCTCTGTGTCTATCTCTGTCTCTTTCTCTCTCTCTTTCTCTCCCTGTCTCTGTCTCTTTCTCTCTCTCTTTCTCTGTCTCTTTCTCTCTCTGTGTCTGTCTCTTTCTCTCTCTGTGTCTATCTCTGTCTCTTTCTCTCCCTGTCTCTTTCTCTCCCTGTCTCTTTCTCTCTCTGTGTCTATCTCTGTCTCTTTCTCTCCCTGTCTCTTTCTCTCTCTGTCTCTTTCTCTCCCTGTCTCTTTCTCTCTCTGTGTCTATCTCTGTCTCTTTCTCTCCCTGTCTCTTTCTCTCTCTGTGTCTATCTCTGTCTCTTTCTCTCCCTGTCTCTCTCTCTTTCTCTGTCTCTTTCTCTCTCTGTGTCTGTCTCTTTCTCTCTCTGTGTCTATCTCTGTCTCTCTCTGTGTCTATCTCTGTCTCTTTCTCTCCCTGTCTCTTTCTCTCTCTGTGTCTATCTCTGTCTCTTTCTCTCTCTGTCTCTTTCTCTTTCTCTCTCTCTGTCTCTTTCTCTTTCTCTTTCTCTCTCTGTCTCTTTCTCTCTCTGTGTCTGTCTCTGTCTCTTTCTCTCTCTGTGTCTGTCTCTTTCTCTCTCTCTGTCTCTTTCTCTTTCTCTCTCTGTCTCTTTCTCTCTCTGTCTCTTTCTCTCTCTGTGTCTGTCTCTTTCTCTTTCTTTCTGTCTCTTTCTCTCACTGTGTCTGTCTCTTTCTCTGTCTCTTTCTTTCTCTGTCTCTTTCTCTCTCTGTCTCTTTCTCTCTCTGTGTCTGTCTCTTTCTCTTTCTTTCTGTCTCTTTCTCTCACTGTGTCTGTCTCTTTCTCTTTCTTTCTGTCTCTTTCTCTCACTGTGTCTGTCTCTTTCTCTGTCTCTGTCTCTTTCTCTCTCTGTCTCTTTCTCTCTCTGTGTCTGTTTCTTTCTCTTTCTTTCTGTCTCTTTCTCTCACTGTGTCTGTCTCTGTCTCTTTCTCTCTCTGTGTCTGTTTCTTTCTCTTTCTTTCTGTCTCTTTCTCTCACTGTGTCTGTCTCTGTCTCTGTCTCTTTCTCTCTCTGTGTTTGTCTCGCGTCGCGCCGCCTCCTCCAATTTTAGTACGGGAAGGACTTACTATCCGTTACAGTTGCTAGAGGTAGGTAACCTTGTTCACTCAGAGCTCTCCCGCAGTCTCAATGCAGCAGGCGGTGAAACATTGTCCCGCGCCGCCTCCTCCAAGTTTAGTACGGGAAGGACTTACTATCCGTTACAGTTGCTAGAGGTAGGTAACCTTGTTCACTCAGAGCTCTCCCGCAGTCTCAATGCAGCAGGCGGTGAAACATTGTCCCGCGCCGCCTCCTCCAAGTTTAGTACGGTAAGGACTTACTATCCGTTACAGTTGCTAGAGGTTAGGTAACCTTGTTCACTCAGAGCCTCTCCCGCAGTCTCAATGCAGCAGGCGGTGAAACATTGTCCCGCGCCGCCTCCTCCAAGTTTAGTACGGCAAGGACTTACTATCCGTTACAGTTGCTAGAGGTAAGTAACCTTGTTCACTCAGAGCCTCTCCCGCAGTCTCAATGCAGCAGGCGGTGAAACATTGTCCGGCGCCGCCTCCTCCAAGTTTAGTACGGCAAGGACTTACTATCCGTTACAGTTGCTAGAGGTAGGTAACCTTGTTCAATCAGAGCTCTCCCGCAGTCTCAATGCAGCAGGCGGTGAAACATTGTCCCGCGCCGCCTCCTCCAAGTTTAGTACGGCAAGGACTTACTATCCGTTACAGTTGCTAGAGGTTAGGTAACCTTGTTCACTCAGAGCCTCTCCCGCAGTCTCAATGCAGCAGGCGGTGAAACATTGTCCCGCGCCGCCTCCTTCCAAGTTTAGTACGGCAAGGACTTACTATCCGTTACAGTTGCTAGAGGTAGGTAACCTTGTTCACTCAGAGCTCTCCCGCAGTCTCAATGCAGCAGGCGGTGAAACATTGTCCGGCGCCGCCTCCTCCAAGTTTAGTACGGGAAGGACTTACTATCCGTTACAGTTGCTAGAGGTAGGTAACCTTGTTCACTCAGAGCTCTCCCGCAGTCTCAATGCAGCAGGCGGTGAAACATTGTCCCGCGCCGCCTCCTCCAAGTTTAGTACGGTAAGGACTTACTATCCGTTACAGTTGCTAGAGGTTAGGTAACCTTGTTCACTCAGAGCCTCTCCCGCAGTCTCAATGCAGCAGGCGGTGAAACATTGTCCCGCGCCGCCTCCTCCAAGTTTAGTACGGCAAGGACTTACTATCCGTTACAGTTGCTAGAGGTAGGTAACCTTGTTCACTCAGAGCTCTCCCGCAGTCTCAATGCAGCAGGCGGTGAAACATTGTCCCGCGCCGTCTCCTCCAAGTTTAGTACGGGAAGGACTTACTATCCGTTACAGTTGCTAGAGGTAGGTAACCTTGTTCACTCAGAGCCTCTCCCGCAGTTATAGTGCGAGATGGTATCTCCATACATTGCTTAACGGCTAGTTACCACCTTGACGGAAGAAAACTGCGGGAGAGGCGAGCCTTGTCGCTAAGAGACTCACAATCTGGCCGTGATTAGAAATGTTGTAGTCTTACCAAATATTACCAGACTACCAGATATCACTAAGAAAAACTGAGTATACCATCGTCTTCGTCATACAATGATGCACATGATGAAATAAAAAAAATAACATTAAAACGACATTTGCTACAAAATAATTGAAGGAAAAAAAAATAGCGCATAAAGAATTTTTTCAAATGTTCTCCTTCAACTCGCTGTTTCTCACATTTATTAAGCTCGTATTGTATTTTCAAATCCAGGTTCATAATCTGCACTCATTGACGATCAGTATGATGTACCATAACAACTGATATAAAATATTGTAGTTGGTTAAAAAGGCAGATAAAAAAATACTGTCAAATCTACAAGAAAACCGTCCAAGGCGGGTTTTCAAGGATTCGAATTTAACGACCATTTAAACCACTCATTATTTTTTCCACCACCATGTGTTACATACCGTAGCCATCAGCAAGCCTTCCACTACTCGAAGCAATAATTGGAAATTCAATGTAAGCTAATATAACCGAGTTACGAAGTGGTGAAGCACAACATGTCAAAACATTTCTTTATGCGCTATTTCATTCTACCTCGATTATATTCTAATAGATAAAGAAATAAAGCTGTCAATTGTAGCTCATCATATGCACCATTCTATCACCTACACGATGGTTGTTTTCATTTTTCTAACCGACGTCTGACACTTCCGTAATAACCGATAATATTGCAACATTGTTCAACTCCATCCTCACGTCGACCCCAACCCTCACTCTCCCGGTCTTACACACCGGGAACACCTCTCACACGCCTTAACTAACACAGCGCCTCACACACACACACACACACACACACACACACACACACACAAAAAGATATATATATTTAAATCAATTCAACAAATAGAACATAGAAATCGATTCAGTTACTACTACTAACCCTCCCGATATGTAAGAGCGGGAACACCTCTCCACGCCTTATTAACTAACTAACACACAGCAGCGTCACACACACAAATACATAGAGAAGACATTAAACAAAACACACAAATTCAATCACGCACTAGTAACAACACAACAACACGGTCTTTTTATAAGTCCAAATAGGAACATGTGTGGCTTGTGGACAAACAAAAACGCTAAACAGATGCATATCCGAAGGGTGGTTTTAAAAAAAGTACGGAATTCGATAAAGAATTCCATTTTTTTATCTCCACGGATACGCAAATGTGGCGGCAAACATTATACCTCTTGTATACAGCAGAAAAAAACAATTAACATACTGTAAAGCTTGATACTACTACGTTTACCTTGTACAAACAATGTCCCGGGCTCGCAACAGAGGAGGCAGTCGGGGTGCGAGAAACTTATCGTGGCTCTACCGCTCTCAGTCGCCGCCCGGCGCTGCCAACGGGGGAGAAACCAGTCACGAGAAACAATGGAGTGTGTGTATAGTGAGCCTCCTATATCTCCCGCGCTGCCAACCTGGAGACAGCAAGGAGTGACGAGAGAGAGTGTATAGCGAGCCGCCTCGCTCTCCCGCGCTGCCAACGTGGGGACAGCAAGGAGTGACGAGAGTGGGTGTATAACGAGCCGCCTCGCTCTCCCGCGCTGCCAACGTGGAGACAGCAAGGAGTGACGAGAGAGAGTGTATAGTGAGCCGCCCCGCTCTCCCGCGCTGCCAACGTGGAGACAGCAAGGAGTGACGAGAGAGAGGGTATAGCGAGCCGTCCCGCTCTCCCGCGCTGCCAACGTTGGAGATGGCAAGGAGTGACGAGAGAGAGTGTATAGTGAGCCGTCCCGCTCTCCCGCGCTGCCAACGTGGAGATGGCAAGGAGTGACGAGAGAGAGTGTATAGTGAGCCGTCCCGCTCTCCCGCGCTGCCAACGTGGAGACGGCAAGGAGTGACGAGAGAGAGTGTATAGTGAGCCGTCCCGCTCTCCCGCGCTGCCAACGTGGAGACGGCAAGGAGTGACGAGAGAGAGTGTATAGCGAGCCGTCCCGCTCTCCCGCGCTGCCAACGTGGAGACAGCAAGGAGTGACGAGAGAGAGGGTATAGCGAGCCGTCCCGCTCTCCCGCGCTGCCAACGTGGAGATGGCAAGGAGTGACGAGAGAGAGTGTATAGTGAGCCGTCCCGCTCTCCCGCGCTGCCAACGTGGAGATGGCAAGGAGTGACGAGAGAGAGTGTATAGTGAGCCGCCCCGCTCTCCCGCGCTGCCAACGTGGAGACAGCAAGGAGTGACGAGAGAGAGGGTATAGCGAGCCGTCCCGCTCTCCCGCGCTGCCAACGTGGAGATGGCAAGGAGTGACGAGAGAGAGTGTATAGCGAGCCGTCCCGCTCTCCCGCGCTGCCAACGTGGGGACAGCAAGGAGTGACGAGAGGGAATATATAGCGAGCCGCCCCGCTCTCCCGCGCTGGCCAACGTGGAGACAGCAAGGAGTGACGAGAGAGAGTGGAGAAAATGTTTCTCCCGGGCTAGGAAGACGGGACATGCTCGGTAGGCGATGGGTGAGCGCGGGATGGAGTTGCCAGTGAGGAGAATCGGTCTCCCGCGCTACCAGCGCGGGGAGTTGCCGGCGGAGCGGGGCTGGTTTTGGACACGAGAACGGGCCGAGCGGGGCCCAAAGTGGCTTAAAATTTCCAATGTGGAGCGCGGGGCCAACTCGCCCCGCTCTCTTTCATGCTGCACCAAGCTTGGGCGCGGTAAAGGTAGCCGCTACCCCCAGGGAAGACTAACACGAGTTCGACCTGAAAAATATAGTAGGGAGGCGAGGTTGCTGGATCAACCTCAGTGCCGTCCCTCACGCTGAATGCTGCATACGTGCGTCAGACATCAGTCCTAACCACTTGGTTCTCTCTACCTATTACTAAGAAGGTACCGAGGCTATATACTAAGGGTGGCGGTTAGTGATTGAGATGCACTGGTGACGACCATTGGCACATCGAGCGTGTTAACGTGGTGGCGTAAAACACTGCTAGAGAGAGCAAAGGCCACGCACAACTTATATATATTTCTATATATATACGTATACATATGAACCACCCACATATTCTGCGTGCAGACTTTTACGACTGTCTCATGCAACACCCCCTCTCCTTTTGGAAGAGAAGCTCCACGGCATTAGCTGTGGCTCCTCGTGGCGGCGCACATGATGATATGGTGTTAGCTAAAGCGGGGAGCCTTCAATGCAGCGACCCCTCTTACTTTGTGATGGTTACTCCACTACCCGTGCGATAACTCATCCCGTAGGTTAAAGAATCATCACTTTAACCTCTCTACACTGACGCAGCTTCTAACGAACGGTCAGTTGGAACGAAGCACACTTTTGTTTCTTTTCGTGAGCAAAGACGGGTTATAAACGTTTCCCAGCAGCTTACAACTACTACCACAAACTTGGATGGTGTAACGTACGTTATTTCCATTCCCCCCTTAGAGAGAAGGGACGCTTGAATGGTGTAACGTACGTTATTTCCATATCACCCTTAGAGAGAAGGGACGCTAGAATGGTGTAACGTACGTTATTTCCATTCCCCCCTTAGAGAGAAGGGACACACTTGAATGGTGTAACGAAGGTTATTTCCATTTCCCCCTTAAAGAGAAGGGACGCGGCGTCGCGGGCCAATGCTGCCAATGGACGCTTAGCGCTATTACTAAACATTACAATCAAAAAGTTTTGATGTAACATAGCTACCTGGTTGATCCTGCCAGTAGTCATATGCTTGTCTCAAAGATTAAGCCATGCATGTCTAAGTACAAGCCGATTTAAGGCGAAACCGCGAATGGCTCATTAAATCAGCTATGATTCATTGGATCTGTACCCACACTTACTTGGATAACTGTGGTAATTCTAGAGCTAATACATGCACCACGTCTCTGACCGCAAGGGAAGAGCGCTTTTATTAGTTCAAAACCGGTCGGACTTCGGTCCGTCACCCCACCGTGTTGAATCTGAATAACTTGTCGCTGAGCGCACGGTCTCCGCACCGGCGCCGCCTCTTTCAAGTGTCTGCCTTATCAGCTTTCGATTGTAGGTTATACGCCTACAATGGCTATAACGGGTAACGGGGAATCAGGGTTCGATTCCGGAGAGGGAGCCTGAGAAACGGCTACCACATCTAAGGAAGGCAGCAGGCACGCAAATTACCCACTCCCGGCACGGGGAGGTAGTGACGAAAAATAACGATGCGAGACTCATCCGAGGCCTCGCAATCGGAATGAGTACACTTTAAATCCTTTAACGAGGATCTATTGGAGGGCAAGTCTGGTGCCAGCAGCCGCGGTAATTCCAGCTCCAATAGCGTATATTAAAGTTGTTGCGGTTAAAAAGCTCGTAGTTGGATTTCAGTTCTGGACTGACGGTTCACCGCCCGGTGCATACTGTCACGCTCCGAACAGCCACAACAGCCCGCTGGCTCGCACGGGGTGCTCTTCATCGAGTGTCCCGCGTGGCCGGCAGAGTTTACTTTGAAAAAATTAGAGTGCTCAAAGCAGGCTACACTGACGGCCTGAATGCCTATGCATGGAATAATGGAATAGGACCTCGGTTCTATTTTGTCGGTTTTCTGAACCCGAGGTAATGACTAATAGGAACAGGCGGGGGCATTCGTATTGCGACGCTAGAGGTGAAATTCTTGGACCGTCGCAAGACGAACTACTGCGAAAGCATTTGCCAAGGATGTTTTCATTAATCAAGAACGAAAGTTAGAGGTTCGAAGGCGATCAGATACCGCCCTAGTTCTAACCATAAACGATGCTGACCAGCGATCCGCCGGCGTTATTCCCATGACCCGGCGGGCAGCTTCCGGGAAACCAAAGTCTTTGGGTTCCGGGGGAAGTATGGTTGCAAAGCTGAAACTTAAAGGAATTGACGGAAGGGCACCACCAGGAGTGGAGCCTGCGGCTTAATTTGACTCAACACGGGGAACCTCACCAGGCCCAGACACCGGAAGGATTGACAGATTGAGAGCTCTTTCTCGATTCGGTGGGTGGTGGTGCATGGCCGTTCTTAGTTGGTGGAGCGATTTGTCTGGTTAATTCCGATAACGAACGAGACTCTGGCCTACTAACTAGTCGACGGATCTCCAGCAATTGGTGTCCAGTTCGCAGCTTCTTCTTAGAGGGATAAGCGGCAATTCTAGCCGCACGAGATTGAGCAATAACAGGTCTGTGATGCCCTTAGATGTTCTGGGCCGCACGCGCGCTACACTGAAGGGATCAACGTGTCCTCCCCCTCCGAGAGGAGCGGGTAACCCGTTGAAATCCTTTCATGATAGGGATTGGGGTTTGCAATTGTCTCCCATGAACGAGGAATTCCCAGTAAGCGCAAGTCATGAGCTTGCGTTGATTACGTCCCTGCCCTTTGTACACACCGCCCGTCGCTACTACCGATTGAATGATTTAGTGAGGCCTTCGGACTGGCGCTCTTGGATGCCGGGCCCTCGGTTCGCCGTTGGGTCTCTCGGCGCCTCGAGCTGACGGAAAGATGTCCAAACTTGATCATTTAGAGGAAGTAAAAGTCGTAACAAGGTTTCCGTAGGTGAACCTGCGGAAGGATCATTAACGTGTTTGCTTGCAGCAACAAAAACCAAAAAATTCGGGTGGCCGGGTACCGACCAAAAAAAAAAAAATTGACCGATGCATCAATTTTTGGCGGCCCGGCCTGAGAACAGGCAAACAGTGCCGCAGCTCAACCCACACTCTTCTCTTCTGTCCATTGTGGACAGAGGTAGACCATTACTCACACCACCGGTACTCCAACCAACCGACGTACGCTAGGTTGGCCGACTTTTATCGGGCAAAGTTTCCGAATGATAGCGGTCACTTAACGTCGTCGGGAGGTGTCACCGGCTGGTAACGAGGTACTTCTCACAAACCTGTGACTATCTATTTAAACCCAGTATACTACGTCTTCCCACTATCGTCTCCCGAGGCAGAGATGGCGGAAGTCTTGAAAGTCGGCAATTGAGACTGACGTAATGACAAAAATCACAACTCTTAACGGTGGATCACTCGGCTCGTGGGTCGATGAAGACCGCAGCAAGCTGCGTGTCGGTATGTGAATCGCAAGAATACCAGATACATCGACAAGTCGAACGCACATTGCGGCGGCGGCACTCTCATGTGCTGCCGTCACTCCTACACGAGGGTCGGATATCAAATCCAATACATCGGCTTTGTTACCACCGGCAGAGTAGTAGTAGTAGTAGTAGTAGTAGCAGCTTTGTCTCTACTCTCTCTCTCTCTCTCTACTGCGTGCGTGGCATTGACCGCCTTGGGGAGGTTCGCCTCTTTGACGAGAGTCAAATTGGCGTTCCCTAAAGATGTGCTGCCAAGCCAAAGTCATATATCTGTGGACTTGGTGGCAAGGACCATGTACAGACATACAACGCTTACGCGCTGTTTTGTTTGTCGCCGTCCATGCCTGTTGCCTCGTTTCCCTCCAAGGAAGGACAGAGGCTCTGTTGCATGCTAAAGTCGCGTATGGGCGTCTTGAAGGCGACCGGGTCGGTTTATACTACTTACACCTCGGTTCGTTAGCTGCAGCACCCATCCTTATCAAACCTTAATGGGAACGGGCGCACACAAACCAAAACTGGAAGCCAGTGACTACTTTATAGTAGTCGCTACTGCTCCAATGTCGACCTCGTGTTAGGGTAGAGTACCCGCCAAATTTAAGCATATTAATAAGCGGAGGAAAAGAAACCAACAGGGATTCCCTTAGTAAGGGCGACTGAACTGGGAAAAGCCCAGCGCATAACCTGGCGTCGTGACCCGGCGCCAGGGGTGTTGCGTTTCGGAGGGTCCGGCACGCAGTCTCTCACCGCCTAAGTTATGCTTGAAAGCGGCCACTACCCATGGAGGGTGACAGGCCCGTGTGGCGGCGCCCGCGAGGGTACACGAGAGATTGTCGGAAAGGGCCTCTCCGTAGAGTCGG
>JAXIVD010000355.1:65000-80000 GCA_036785275.1 Cancer borealis
TTACTAGGCATACGTTACCGTATACAATTGCTTTTACTTTTCCAGGTAAATTCACTGGTCCCACACGGTGTCTTGGAATAAAAAAAATTGACTTTAGGCCTTTAAACCCATACACATGGAAGAAAAAGGCGGGAATAACTGCTCGTACGGACACTGCAAGGTGTCTGAGCAGGACTGCAAGCAGGACTTGTAGTCCTGTTGAGCATAGTTATGAGAGAGGGCCTCCCCGTGGCTCCCGCCGGACAACGTGGTTATCCCAGTGTAGGTTCACTGCGATAAACACGGCTAACACTCTCTCACTGGGTAAAACAGCTGGGTTTTTTTTTTCACATAAAAGGCCTCAGTATAAACTACCCATAGAGTAATGACTTACCTCTTGGACAAGAGGGTCAGTCAGCGTTACTAATCCGGAGCCATGTTTCACGTGCAGAGTCATTCATACTCTGCCTTGGGCTGGCCACCCTTATCAACTGGGTCAGATGCTCAGTAGATATGTGGTGTTTCCGGGAGACGGGGTAGCTCGCAGTGGGATGCTGCCGCAAGCCCATTGTGAGCAGTCCATTGTGGAATTGACTCTGTTAAGATGTCTCTTCCTTAGTGACGCACATGGACATGGGGTTAATTTCAACACTACCACCGATCACTGATATTTGTAAAGGAAATGTTTTTTTAGGATTTTGAAGGCGAGCTGCCTGTTTTGTTTATTTTTTTCTATGTCAAAAGGAATGTTTTTAGTTTGGAGTTTAATAGGGCTACTGGCGAAAGGCTTCTCCTTAAAAAAGTCTTAACGACGGAAGAGAGCGCCCCATGGGTCCGTTGGAAGACTCTCGTAGGGGTAGGCATACATGGAGCTGGAGGTTTCGCCACGCACCCTGATGGCGAAATCCTCCTGGCAAGCTCTCGGCAATAGCATTACCAAAGACTATTCATTGACTGTAGACACGTAATTAAAGTCTTTATTCATATTTAAATATTTCGAGAAATAAAGCCGATGAAGACTTTTTTTTAACACCTGTCGAAAGGCCTTGAAATTATCTACTTACAGTATAAGTAGGGTGCTTTAAGAGTCAATAGTGTTTGTGTAAGAAGGCATTGAAAATTGGAAAAAACACATTATTTCCCATTTTTACAGTTCTTTTACACTAATACTATTGAGTGTAGAAACCCCCCACTAATACTGAAAGTAGGTCATGGAACATACTTTATTTTAGTATGAAAATAATGTCTGATTTTGCTGTGCTTTTCGAGATATTAAGAATTGAAAATTACTCTAAGTGAATAAAAATCTTTAGGTCATAGTTCAAATCTAAATTACTGGACAAATAAGGCTAAACAAGAATTTCTTTTAAAACCATCACAAAGGTATTTCTTTGATCTACAGACGGTATAAAAGGGAGATGTCTACAGTCAATAGTTTTTGTGTAAAAGAATTATAAATATGGCAAAATATATGTTTTTTTTCAATATTCAATGTCATTTTACAAAAACACTATTGACTGTAGAAGCTTCCCACTTATACTAAGAGTAGATATTGTCAAGGCCTTTCGACTGGTATTAGAAGAATTTCTCTATCGGCTTTACTTCTCGAGATATTTAAATTCGAAAAATGACTTTAATTTATTTTCACCATATTTATTTAGCGCCTTCTTAGGCCTCCCACCTGCTACCAAATTCATTATTTTTTTTCTACAAGTTCAAAAAAAAAAACTAGCAAACTAAGGCTCACTAAGAAAATCTGTTGGTAGGCCTAGTAGGCTCGCAGCCTACTATATTTGCACAAAAAATATCAACGTTCTATCTTAAATAATAACAAAAATATATGGTAGGCCTAGGTAGCATAAAAAAAATTCACTCATAGGGGCCGGCACATAGTTGCCTGCCTCAGGTAGACTCACCCGGCCCGGTGAGACAGTCTAGGTTACTTCAGCATATGTGTTGAGACAGGCTAGTTGGAGAGATGGGAGGGTGAAATTCTCCTGGTTTACCCTACTAGAAGCTAGGTAACATCGGTGAATCTCATAAGTAACCTAGTGAGTGCGTTTTTCACTGAGAGACAGGTTAGTATTTCTGGCCGCGGTGAAACTTATGCTACCCATGTTAATCCAATGGGCAATAAAGTGGCCCGATGCTACCTATCGGTGAAATGAAACTATGACTGTCCGTCGCGAGACAGGTTAGTTTTACCCTACTGTTGGCAGTTATGTCGTTGATACAGCAGTCCTGCTCAGTACGAGAGGAACGGCAGGTCCGGACATATGGTTCCGCTCTTGGTCGATCGGCCAGTGGAGCGAGGCTACGTCCGTGGGATTATGCCTGAAAGCCTCTAAGGCAGAATCCCGGCTGGATGACCAACGATACCGCGTACGGCTTGCATCGGGATGGTCACCATTGTTTTTCGAGAGATTTGTTCCCCGCTCGTTCGCGGGCGGGGCCAGAATATGGACCCGTGCAGAGGGAATTCGGGAGAGTCTCGACAAACAGGCTCCGGCTCTCCCTTCCCTAGTAGAGAACACCCGAATGCTGATGTGTCGTACCGAATCGTTCGCAGACGACTTACGTACCGGTCAGGGTGTTGTGGGCGGCAGAGCAGCATCCTCACTGCGATCCGCTAAGACTTCTCCCTAACAAGGCTGGAGGTTTCGTCACGCAACCCGATGGCGAAATCCTCCCGACAAGCCTTTTTTTTTATTTCCACATTACACTACACACAGAGCAGCTTGCAGCAGCAGCAGCAGCACCACCACCTCTCCCTCCCCAACAAGGCTGGAGGTTTCACCACGCAACCCGATGGCGAAATCCTCCCGGCAAGCCTTTATTTACTTACATCTTTCTACATTACATTACACTACACTATTCTACAACACTTCTACCTCCCTAACAAGGCTGGAGGTTTCGCCACGCAACCCGATGGCGAAATCCTCCGGGCAAGCCTTTATTTATATCTGTTCACACTCTGCTCTACAGAGCAGCCTCCTCACAGTGACCAGCTAATAATAATAAGACTTCTCCCTAACAAGACTATAGAGGTTTCGTCACGCAGCCTGATGGCGAGACCCTCACGGCAAGCCTTTACTTAGAGCTGTCCATACTCAACTCCACACTTTACTTTCCATCTCAACTCGCGTACAGCAGTGGCTGTTGGTTTCTATTTTCATGAAGGTGTATAAAAACAAGACAGACATGTTTCTATTTTGGACTTGTAAATTTTCTGCATAATTTTTTGACTTGCTAACATTATTTCTGATATACTTTACAACTATAGACGATTGCACCAGACCAAGCGCCGGGGGTAGCTATGACTCTACAAGCGCGGGTAATCGGCGGGGGTAGCTATTAGTCACTTAAATAGCAAACATCATACCGTATATAAATCTTGAGGACATACTTGGATCCATTCTCTCAAGGTAGCAGCGAAAACGAAGACTACAATTTCCCACTTATAGCATTAGGTTCAATTCTCGTTTCCACAAGACAGACATGTTTCTATTTTGGACTTGTAAATTTTCTGTTAAATTTTTTGACTTGCTAACATTATTTCTGATATACTTTACAACTATAGACGATTGCACCAGACCAAGCGCCGGTAAACGGCGGGGGTAGCTATGACTCTACAAGCGCGGGTAATCGGCGGGGGTAGCTATTAGTCACTTAAATAGCAAACATCATACCGTATATAAATCTTGAGGACATACTTGGATCCATTCTCTCAAAGTAGCAGCGAAAACGAAGACTACAATTTCCCACTTATAGCATTAGGTTCAATTCTCGTTTCCACATTAAAAGCGTAATGAATATGATATTGGTGTTCAGTACGTAATATCCTTGTAAAATATATTTGGATTAACTTAGTTTCAGAGGTGACACCAAAAACCAAGATTTATTTATTTATATCTTTCCACACTCAAATCAACAGAACAGCAGCAGTACTCTCGCTACGAACCGCTTGCACTTCTGCCTCCCTAACAAGGCTAAAAAGATTTTGTCACGCATCCCGATGGCGAAATCCTCCCGGCAAACCCATATTTACATTACTACACACCCTTATCTATAGAACAGCATCCTCACTGTCATTCGCTAAGACTGCACCGTAAAAAGAATATAGAGGTTTCGTCACGCAACGTAACATCCGAAAGTAACCTCAAGACGGTCTTGTGTGCAGTTGTACACAAAAGTAACTGTCGAACTTGAACGTATCATCGAAAAATAACACGTCAGAGTCTTGTGCAGTTGCACTCAAAAACAAGTGTCGAACTTAAACGTATCATCGAAAAGTATCACAAAAGTAACCTCAAGTCGCAAAACTAACACGTCAGACAGTCTTGAGACTATAGAAATCCTCCACGTATACTGACGGTAAATCATTACAAGGCCTTTCTACTGGTATTAAAAGAAAATCTTCTTGGGCTTTACTTCTCGAGATATTTAAATTTGAAGAAAAAAAATATAATTACATTTCACCATATATATTTTACGCCACTAAACACATCCCACCCGCTAAGGGAATACATTACTTTTCTTCTACAAGTACGCAATAAAAAATTTCCAAACTAAGGCTCATTAAGAAAATCTGTTTGTAGCATTTACAAGCTCGCAGCCTACTCTATTTGCACTAAGAATATCAACGTTCTATCTTAAATACTAACACAAATACATGGTAGCATTAATAATTTTCACTCGTGGGCTCCAGCACATAGTTGCTTGTTTTAGGTAGTTTCACCTGGCCCGGTGAGATAGTCTAGGTTCATTACGGATATGTGGTGAGACAGGCTAGGAAAGTGTCTGTCTCTTTCTCTCTCTGTGTCTGTCTCTTTCTCTCTCTGTGTCTGTCTCTGTCTCTTTCTCTGTGTCTGTCTCTGTCTCTTTCTCTGTCTCTTTCTCTCTCTCTCTCTGTCTCTTTCTCTTTCTCTCTCTGTCTCTTTCTCTCTCTCTCTGTCTCTTTCTCTGTCTCTTTCTCTCCCTGTCTCTGTCTCTTTCTTTCTCTGTCTCTTTCTCTCTCTGTGTCTGTCTCTGTCTCTTTCTCTCTCTGTGTCTATCTCTGTCTCTTTCTTTCTCTTTCTCTCTCTGTGTCTGTCTCTGTCTCTTTCTCTCTCTCTCTGTGTCTATCTCTGTCTCTTTCTCTCTCTCTTTCTCTCCCTGTCTCTGTCTCTTTCTCTCTCTCTTTCTCTGTCTCTTTCTCTCTCTGTGTCTGTCTCTTTCTCTCTCTGTGTCTATCTCTGTCTCTTTCTCTCCCTGTCTCTTTCTCTCCCTGTCTCTTTCTCTCTCTGTGTCTATCTCTGTCTCTTTCTCTCCCTGTCTCTTTCTCTCTCTGTCTCTTTCTCTCCCTGTCTCTTTCTCTCTCTGTGTCTATCTCTGTCTCTTTCTCTCCCTGTCTCTTTCTCTCTCTGTGTCTATCTCTGTCTCTTTCTCTCCCTGTCTCTCTCTCTTTCTCTGTCTCTTTCTCTCTCTGTGTCTGTCTCTTTCTCTCTCTGTGTCTATCTCTGTCTCTCTCTGTGTCTATCTCTGTCTCTTTCTCTCCCTGTCTCTTTCTCTCTCTGTGTCTATCTCTGTCTCTTTCTCTCTCTGTCTCTTTCTCTTTCTCTCTCTCTGTCTCTTTCTCTTTCTCTTTCTCTCTCTGTCTCTTTCTCTCTCTGTGTCTGTCTCTGTCTCTTTCTCTCTCTGTGTCTGTCTCTTTCTCTCTCTCTGTCTCTTTCTCTTTCTCTCTCTGTCTCTTTCTCTCTCTGTCTCTTTCTCTCTCTGTGTCTGTCTCTTTCTCTTTCTTTCTGTCTCTTTCTCTCACTGTGTCTGTCTCTTTCTCTGTCTCTTTCTTTCTCTGTCTCTTTCTCTCTCTGTCTCTTTCTCTCTCTGTGTCTGTCTCTTTCTCTTTCTTTCTGTCTCTTTCTCTCACTGTGTCTGTCTCTTTCTCTTTCTTTCTGTCTCTTTCTCTCACTGTGTCTGTCTCTTTCTCTGTCTCTGTCTCTTTCTCTCTCTGTCTCTTTCTCTCTCTGTGTCTGTTTCTTTCTCTTTCTTTCTGTCTCTTTCTCTCACTGTGTCTGTCTCTGTCTCTTTCTCTCTCTGTGTCTGTTTCTTTCTCTTTCTTTCTGTCTCTTTCTCTCACTGTGTCTGTCTCTGTCTCTGTCTCTTTCTCTCTCTGTGTTTGTCTCGCGTCGCGCCGCCTCCTCCAATTTTAGTACGGGAAGGACTTACTATCCGTTACAGTTGCTAGAGGTAGGTAACCTTGTTCACTCAGAGCTCTCCCGCAGTCTCAATGCAGCAGGCGGTGAAACATTGTCCCGCGCCGCCTCCTCCAAGTTTAGTACGGGAAGGACTTACTATCCGTTACAGTTGCTAGAGGTAGGTAACCTTGTTCACTCAGAGCTCTCCCGCAGTCTCAATGCAGCAGGCGGTGAAACATTGTCCCGCGCCGCCTCCTCCAAGTTTAGTACGGTAAGGACTTACTATCCGTTACAGTTGCTAGAGGTTAGGTAACCTTGTTCACTCAGAGCCTCTCCCGCAGTCTCAATGCAGCAGGCGGTGAAACATTGTCCCGCGCCGCCTCCTCCAAGTTTAGTACGGCAAGGACTTACTATCCGTTACAGTTGCTAGAGGTAAGTAACCTTGTTCACTCAGAGCCTCTCCCGCAGTCTCAATGCAGCAGGCGGTGAAACATTGTCCGGCGCCGCCTCCTCCAAGTTTAGTACGGCAAGGACTTACTATCCGTTACAGTTGCTAGAGGTAGGTAACCTTGTTCAATCAGAGCTCTCCCGCAGTCTCAATGCAGCAGGCGGTGAAACATTGTCCCGCGCCGCCTCCTCCAAGTTTAGTACGGCAAGGACTTACTATCCGTTACAGTTGCTAGAGGTTAGGTAACCTTGTTCACTCAGAGCCTCTCCCGCAGTCTCAATGCAGCAGGCGGTGAAACATTGTCCCGCGCCGCCTCCTTCCAAGTTTAGTACGGCAAGGACTTACTATCCGTTACAGTTGCTAGAGGTAGGTAACCTTGTTCACTCAGAGCTCTCCCGCAGTCTCAATGCAGCAGGCGGTGAAACATTGTCCGGCGCCGCCTCCTCCAAGTTTAGTACGGGAAGGACTTACTATCCGTTACAGTTGCTAGAGGTAGGTAACCTTGTTCACTCAGAGCTCTCCCGCAGTCTCAATGCAGCAGGCGGTGAAACATTGTCCCGCGCCGCCTCCTCCAAGTTTAGTACGGTAAGGACTTACTATCCGTTACAGTTGCTAGAGGTTAGGTAACCTTGTTCACTCAGAGCCTCTCCCGCAGTCTCAATGCAGCAGGCGGTGAAACATTGTCCCGCGCCGCCTCCTCCAAGTTTAGTACGGCAAGGACTTACTATCCGTTACAGTTGCTAGAGGTAGGTAACCTTGTTCACTCAGAGCTCTCCCGCAGTCTCAATGCAGCAGGCGGTGAAACATTGTCCCGCGCCGTCTCCTCCAAGTTTAGTACGGGAAGGACTTACTATCCGTTACAGTTGCTAGAGGTAGGTAACCTTGTTCACTCAGAGCCTCTCCCGCAGTTATAGTGCGAGATGGTATCTCCATACATTGCTTAACGGCTAGTTACCACCTTGACGGAAGAAAACTGCGGGAGAGGCGAGCCTTGTCGCTAAGAGACTCACAATCTGGCCGTGATTAGAAATGTTGTAGTCTTACCAAATATTACCAGACTACCAGATATCACTAAGAAAAACTGAGTATACCATCGTCTTCGTCATACAATGATGCACATGATGAAATAAAAAAAATAACATTAAAACGACATTTGCTACAAAATAATTGAAGGAAAAAAAAATAGCGCATAAAGAATTTTTTCAAATGTTCTCCTTCAACTCGCTGTTTCTCACATTTATTAAGCTCGTATTGTATTTTCAAATCCAGGTTCATAATCTGCACTCATTGACGATCAGTATGATGTACCATAACAACTGATATAAAATATTGTAGTTGGTTAAAAAGGCAGATAAAAAAATACTGTCAAATCTACAAGAAAACCGTCCAAGGCGGGTTTTCAAGGATTCGAATTTAACGACCATTTAAACCACTCATTATTTTTTCCACCACCATGTGTTACATACCGTAGCCATCAGCAAGCCTTCCACTACTCGAAGCAATAATTGGAAATTCAATGTAAGCTAATATAACCGAGTTACGAAGTGGTGAAGCACAACATGTCAAAACATTTCTTTATGCGCTATTTCATTCTACCTCGATTATATTCTAATAGATAAAGAAATAAAGCTGTCAATTGTAGCTCATCATATGCACCATTCTATCACCTACACGATGGTTGTTTTCATTTTTCTAACCGACGTCTGACACTTCCGTAATAACCGATAATATTGCAACATTGTTCAACTCCATCCTCACGTCGACCCCAACCCTCACTCTCCCGGTCTTACACACCGGGAACACCTCTCACACGCCTTAACTAACACAGCGCCTCACACACACACACACACACACACACACACACACACACACAAAAAGATATATATATTTAAATCAATTCAACAAATAGAACATAGAAATCGATTCAGTTACTACTACTAACCCTCCCGATATGTAAGAGCGGGAACACCTCTCACACGCCTTATTAACTAACTAACACACAGCAGCGTCACACACACAAATACATAGAGAAGACATTAAACAAAACACACAAATTCAATCACGCACTAGTAACAACACAACAACACGGTCTTTTTATAAGTCCAAATAGGAACATGTGTGGCTTGTGGACAAACAAAAACGCTAAACAGATGCATATCCGAAGGGTGGTTTTAAAAAAAGTACGGAATTCGATAAAGAATTCCATTTTTTTATCTCCACGGATACGCAAATGTGGCGGCAAACATTATACCTCTTGTATACAGCAGAAAAAAACAATTAACATACTGTAAAGCTTGATACTACTACGTTTACCTTGTACAAACAATGTCCCGGGCTCGCAACAGAGGAGGCAGTCGGGGTGCGAGAAACTTATCGTGGCTCTACCGCTCTCAGTCGCCGCCCGGCGCTGCCAACGGGGGAGAAACCAGTCACGAGAAACAATGGAGTGTGTGTATAGTGAGCCTCCTATATCTCCCGCGCTGCCAACCTGGAGACAGCAAGGAGTGACGAGAGAGAGTGTATAGCGAGCCGCCTCGCTCTCCCGCGCTGCCAACGTGGGGACAGCAAGGAGTGACGAGAGTGGGTGTATAACGAGCCGCCTCGCTCTCCCGCGCTGCCAACGTGGAGACAGCAAGGAGTGACGAGAGAGAGTGTATAGTGAGCCGCCCCGCTCTCCCGCGCTGCCAACGTGGAGACAGCAAGGAGTGACGAGAGAGAGGGTATAGCGAGCCGTCCCGCTCTCCCGCGCTGCCAACGTGGAGATGGCAAGGAGTGACGAGAGAGAGTGTATAGTGAGCCGTCCCGCTCTCCCGCGCTGCCAACGTGGAGATGGCAAGGAGTGACGAGAGAGAGTGTATAGTGAGCCGTCCCGCTCTCCCGCGCTGCCAACGTGGAGACGGCAAGGAGTGACGAGAGAGAGTGTATAGTGAGCCGTCCCGCTCTCCCGCGCTGCCAACGTGGAGACGGCAAGGAGTGACGAGAGAGAGTGTATAGCGAGCCGTCCCGCTCTCCCGCGCTGCCAACGTGGAGACAGCAAGGAGTGACGAGAGAGAGGGTATAGCGAGCCGTCCCGCTCTCCCGCGCTGCCAACGTGGAGATGGCAAGGAGTGACGAGAGAGAGTGTATAGTGAGCCGTCCCGCTCTCCCGCGCTGCCAACGTGGAGATGGCAAGGAGTGACGAGAGAGAGTGTATAGTGAGCCGCCCCGCTCTCCCGCGCTGCCAACGTGGAGACAGCAAGGAGTGACGAGAGAGAGGGTATAGCGAGCCGTCCCGCTCTCCCGCGCTGCCAACGTGGAGATGGCAAGGAGTGACGAGAGAGAGTGTATAGCGAGCCGTCCCGCTCTCCCGCGCTGCCAACGTGGGGACAGCAAGGAGTGACGAGAGGGAATATATAGCGAGCCGCCCCGCTCTCCCGCGCTGGCCAACGTGGAGACAGCAAGGAGTGACGAGAGAGAGTGGAGAAAATGTTTCTCCCGGGCTAGGAAGACGGGACATGCTCGGTAGGCGATGGGTGAGCGCGGGATGGAGTTGCCAGTGAGGAGAATCGGTCTCCCGCGCTACCAGCGCGGGGAGTTGCCGGCGGAGCGGGGCTGGTTTTGGACACGAGAACGGGCCGAGCGGGGCCCAAAGTGGCTTAAAATTTCCAATGTGGAGCGCGGGGCCAACTCGCCCCGCTCTCTTTCATGCTGCACCAAGCTTGGGCGCGGTAAAGGTAGCCGCTACCCCCAGGGAAGACTAACACGAGTTCGACCTGAAAAATATAGTAGGGAGGCGAGGTTGCTGGATCAACCTCAGTGCCGTCCCTCACGCTGAATGCTGCATACGTGCGTCAGACATCAGTCCTAACCACTTGGTTCTCTCTACCTATTACTAAGAAGGTACCGAGGCTATATACTAAGGGTGGCGGTTAGTGATTGAGATGCACTGGTGACGACCATTGGCACATCGAGCGTGTTAACGTGGTGGCGTAAAACACTGCTAGAGAGAGCAAAGGCCACGCACAACTTATATATATTTCTATATATATACGTATACATATGAACCACCCACATATTCTGCGTGCAGACTTTTACGACTGTCTCATGCAACACCCCCTCTCCTTTTGGAAGAGAAGCTCCACGGCATTAGCTGTGGCTCCTCGTGGCGGCGCACATGATGATATGGTGTTAGCTAAAGCGGGGAGCCTTCAATGCAGCGACCCCTCTTACTTTGTGATGGTTACTCCACTACCCGTGCGATAACTCATCCCGTAGGTTAAAGAATCATCACTTTAACCTCTCTACACTGACGCAGCTTCTAACGAACGGTCAGTTGGAACGAAGCACACTTTTGTTTCTTTTCGTGAGCAAAGACGGGTTATAAACGTTTCCCAGCAGCTTACAACTACTACCACAAACTTGGATGGTGTAACGTACGTTATTTCCATTCCCCCCTTAGAGAGAAGGGACGCTTGAATGGTGTAACGTACGTTATTTCCATATCACCCTTAGAGAGAAGGGACGCTAGAATGGTGTAACGTACGTTATTTCCATTCCCCCCTTAGAGAGAAGGGACACACTTGAATGGTGTAACGAAGGTTATTTCCATTTCCCCCTTAAAGAGAAGGGACGCGGCGTCGCGGGCCAATGCTGCCAATGGACGCTTAGCGCTATTACTAAACATTACAATCAAAAAGTTTTGATGTAACATAGCTACCTGGTTGATCCTGCCAGTAGTCATATGCTTGTCTCAAAGATTAAGCCATGCATGTCTAAGTACAAGCCGATTTAAGGCGAAACCGCGAATGGCTCATTAAATCAGCTATGATTCATTGGATCTGTACCCACACTTACTTGGATAACTGTGGTAATTCTAGAGCTAATACATGCACCACGTCTCTGACCGCAAGGGAAGAGCGCTTTTATTAGTTCAAAACCGGTCGGACTTCGGTCCGTCACCCCACCGTGTTGAATCTGAATAACTTGTCGCTGAGCGCACGGTCTCCGCACCGGCGCCGCCTCTTTCAAGTGTCTGCCTTATCAGCTTTCGATTGTAGGTTATACGCCTACAATGGCTATAACGGGTAACGGGGAATCAGGGTTCGATTCCGGAGAGGGAGCCTGAGAAACGGCTACCACATCTAAGGAAGGCAGCAGGCACGCAAATTACCCACTCCCGGCACGGGGAGGTAGTGACGAAAAATAACGATGCGAGACTCATCCGAGGCCTCGCAATCGGAATGAGTACACTTTAAATCCTTTAACGAGGATCTATTGGAGGGCAAGTCTGGTGCCAGCAGCCGCGGTAATTCCAGCTCCAATAGCGTATATTAAAGTTGTTGCGGTTAAAAAGCTCGTAGTTGGATTTCAGTTCTGGACTGACGGTTCACCGCCCGGTGCATACTGTCACGCTCCGAACAGCCACAACAGCCCGCTGGCTCGCACGGGGTGCTCTTCATCGAGTGTCCCGCGTGGCCGGCAGAGTTTACTTTGAAAAAATTAGAGTGCTCAAAGCAGGCTACACTGACGGCCTGAATGCCTATGCATGGAATAATGGAATAGGACCTCGGTTCTATTTTGTCGGTTTTCTGAACCCGAGGTAATGACTAATAGGAACAGGCGGGGGCATTCGTATTGCGACGCTAGAGGTGAAATTCTTGGACCGTCGCAAGACGAACTACTGCGAAAGCATTTGCCAAGGATGTTTTCATTAATCAAGAACGAAAGTTAGAGGTTCGAAGGCGATCAGATACCGCCCTAGTTCTAACCATAAACGATGCTGACCAGCGATCCGCCGGCGTTATTCCCATGACCCGGCGGGCAGCTTCCGGGAAACCAAAGTCTTTGGGTTCCGGGGGAAGTATGGTTGCAAAGCTGAAACTTAAAGGAATTGACGGAAGGGCACCACCAGGAGTGGAGCCTGCGGCTTAATTTGACTCAACACGGGGAACCTCACCAGGCCCAGACACCGGAAGGATTGACAGATTGAGAGCTCTTTCTCGATTCGGTGGGTGGTGGTGCATGGCCGTTCTTAGTTGGTGGAGCGATTTGTCTGGTTAATTCCGATAACGAACGAGACTCTGGCCTACTAACTAGTCGACGGATCTCCAGCAATTGGTGTCCAGTTCGCAGCTTCTTCTTAGAGGGATAAGCGGCAATTCTAGCCGCACGAGATTGAGCAATAACAGGTCTGTGATGCCCTTAGATGTTCTGGGCCGCACGCGCGCTACACTGAAGGGATCAACGTGTCCTCCCCCTCCGAGAGGAGCGGGTAACCCGTTGAAATCCTTTCATGATAGGGATTGGGGTTTGCAATTGTCTCCCATGAACGAGGAATTCCCAGTAAGCGCAAGTCATGAGCTTGCGTTGATTACGTCCCTGCCCTTTGTACACACCGCCCGTCGCTACTACCGATTGAATGATTTAGTGAGGCCTTCGGACTGGCGCTCTTGGATGCCGGGCCCTCGGTTCGCCGTTGGGTCTCTCGGCGCCTCGAGCTGACGGAAAGATGTCCAAACTTGATCATTTAGAGGAAGTAAAAGTCGTAACAAGGTTTCCGTAGGTGAACCTGCGGAAGGATCATTAACGTGTTTGCTTGCAGCAACAAAAACCAAAAAATTCGGGTGGCCGGGTACCGACCAAAAAAAAAAAAATTGACCGATGCATCAATTTTTGGCGGCCCGGCCTGAGAACAGGCAAACAGTGCCGCAGCTCAACCCACACTCTTCTCTTCTGTCCATTGTGGACAGAGGTAGACCATTACTCACACCACCGGTACTCCAACCAACCGACGTACGCTAGGTTGGCCGACTTTTATCGGGCAAAGTTTCCGAATGATAGCGGTCACTTAACGTCGTCGGGAGGTGTCACCGGCTGGTAACGAGGTACTTCTCACAAACCTGTGACTATCTATTTAAACCCAGTATACTACGTCTTCCCACTATCGTCTCCCGAGGCAGAGATGGCGGAAGTCTTGAAAGTCGGCAATTGAGACTGACGTAATGACAAAAATCACAACTCTTAACGGTGGATCACTCGGCTCGTGGGTCGATGAAGACCGCAGCAAGCTGCGTGTCGGTATGTGAATCGCAAGAATACCAGATACATCGACAAGTCGAACGCACATTGCGGCGGCGGCACTCTCATGTGCTGCCGTCACTCCTACACGAGGGTCGGATATCAAATCCAATACATCGGCTTTGTTACCACCGGCAGAGTAGTAGTAGTAGTAGTAGTAGTAGCAGCTTTGTCTCTACTCTCTCTCTCTCTCTCTACTGCGTGCGTGGCATTGACCGCCTTGGGGAGGTTCGCCTCTTTGACGAGAGTCAAATTGGCGTTCCCTAAAGATGTGCTGCCAAGCCAAAGTCATATATCTGTGGACTTGGTGGCAAGGACCATGTACAGACATACAACGCTTACGCGCTGTTTTGTTTGTCGCCGTCCATGCCTGTTGCCTCGTTTCCCTCCAAGGAAGGACAGAGGCTCTGTTGCATGCTAAAGTCGCGTATGGGCGTCTTGAAGGCGACCGGGTCGGTTTATACTACTTACACCTCGGTTCGTTAGCTGCAGCACCCATCCTTATCAAACCTTAATGGGAACGGGCGCACACAAACCAAAACTGGAAGCCAGTGACTACTTTATAGTAGTCGCTACTGCTCCAATGTCGACCTCGTGTTAGGGTAGAGTACCCGCCAAATTTAAGCATATTAATAAGCGGAGGAAAAGAAACCAACAGGGATTCCCTTAGTAAGGGCGACTGAACTGGGAAAAGCCCAGCGCATAACCTGGCGTCGTGACCCGGCGCCAGGGGTGTTGCGTTTCGGAGGGTCCGGCACGCAGTCTCTCACCGCCTAAGTTATGCTTGAAAGCGGCCACTACCCATGGAGGGTGACAGGCCCGTGTGGCGGCGCCCGCGAGGGTACACGAGAGATTGTCGGAAAGGGCCTCTCCGTAGAGTCGGGTTGCTTGAAAATGCAGCCCTAAGCAGGTGGTAAACTCCATCTAAGGCTAAATATGACCACGAGACCGATAGCGAACAAGTACCGTGAGGGAAAGTTGAAAAGAACTTTGAAGAGAGAGTTCAAGAGTACGTGAAACCGTTAAGAGCCAAACGGGTGGGACCTCGAAGGTCGAACCGAGGGGATTCAGCTCGTCGGCCAAAGCCGGCTGGACGTTGGGATTCGCTTATGCGACCCAGGAACTCTTGGGCGTGCCCACGTTCAAGCCGGCGCCGGCGGGCGTATTTCCCCTCGTGATGTAGGTCGCCGCGACCCGTTGCTGGGGACGTCTAAGGCCCGGGCGGACTGGTACCCCAACGTCGTGCACTTTTAGTGCCGGCGAAGGGGGAAACCTCCGGTGTCCTGGCTGCCCTGCGACGGTCGTGTAGCAGAGGGGCGCATCCACGCCAATACTTCCTCTCGC
>JAXIVD010000355.1:85000-97500 GCA_036785275.1 Cancer borealis
TTTATAATTTATTTTAAAAATTTGGAATTTTTTTTTTTTTTTTCATAAAAAATTTCAGAAATAGACGAAAAAATATGAACGCATAGAGGTGAGATTTTCAGAAAAGATGCATAACAGGACAATCGTGATATCATACTAGATGAACTTTTTAAAGTAGCTAATATTTTTTTTTTTATAAGGATGTTTGTTTTTTCAGATTTCTTGGCCTTATATTTATATTTATATTTTTTCTTTTTCTTTGAAATGGTAGATATATTTTTTATACACATAATATTATTTGTGACAATTTTTGATCCAACTGATAGTTTTTTTTTTTTTTTTTTTTCAAAAAATTGGAAATATTTATTTTTTTTAATAATAAAAAATTTCAGAGATATATGAAATTTTCTTGGCTATAAATCTGCGCTAGACTATTCTGTACAACATACTAGGATTTCATTGAAAACAACCGAAAATTTTCTTGGGATAATTGGCAAAAATTTTATTTTTAGAGAAAATCGTCTATATATCAGAAAAGTTGAAAGGATATCGTTATGAAATTTTGCACAATAATAGATCATACTACGACTAATATTTTTTGTTTAAAGTATTTTTTTGTAAATGGTAAAACAGAAGGCATATGGGTTCAAACCTTATAAAAAATTCAAAAAATAAAAAATTAAGTAACTAATAATTTCTTCTTACATTTTAGACTCATGACATTAACGTGTAGTAGACTTAGAGACCGTGTTAATACGAACATATTTTGCTTAAAGTACTTTTTTTGTAAACAGTCAAACATTGTTAATAGAAAATATTTACTATTTTCTAAAGTTTTACATTTATAATAATAACGCTTTGTAGACTTATTGACAATGTTAAGATAAACAACTTTTATTCAGAAGACTTTATCGTCAAGGGTCAACCAATAGGTAAAATGGAGGTTAAACCTCATTAGTACGGCATATTTAATATCTCCTAAAATATTATTGATTAAGAAAAACGCCGTCAATATGTAGTAGATAATATAAGTCTCTAACGATATACCAAAGATGGATAATCTCGGTCAAAGAAATTTGGAATCGTAATGACTCAAACAAAATATTTAATAATTTTTTGACTTTTGAACGATTGCTCTATAGGACTTTCCCTTTTGCACATTTATAGCGTATTTTGTCCTTAATATTCCCTAAAAATATTATGGTACTACATTAAGAACTTTTTGTGATATAATCATTTAATAATTTATTAAGTTTTATTAGTATAAGTGCAAAATTTTGACCTAATTTATGAGTTTTTTTCCAACATATATTATAATTGTTACTTCTTTTATACATATTTCTCCTAAGATAGGAGAAATATGTTTAATAACGGAGTATTAGCTGTTTATAATCTTTTTTGAAAAGGTATAACAAACCAGATAAGTTCCCGCTAGTACAGGTTAGTTTTACACATTTCTCACGGGACAGGTTAGTTTTCCACTGGGAACAAGTTTGGTTACCTTTTTGGTCAAAAGGTCGCTCACAAAACGCCAAAAGGTAAAATACTCACGCTCACGGGAACAAGTTTTTTTTTGGGAACCGTGTGCGCGACCTTTTCTCTATGTTTGGGAACAAGTTTTGAGCGTGAGCGCTACCTTTTGGGGGGCATAAATAAAAGAAAGACCGTCGCGAGACAGGTTAGTTTTACCCTACTGTTGGCAGTTATGTCGTTGATACAGCAGTCCTGCTCAGTACGAGAGGAACGGCAGGTCCGGACATATGGTTCCGCTCTTGGTCGATCGGCCAGTGGAGCGAGGCTACGTCCGTGGGATTATGCCTGAAAGCCTCTAAGGCAGAATCCCGGCTGGATGACCAACGATACCGCGTACGGCTTGCATCGGGATGGTCACCATTGTTTTTCGAGAGATTTGTTCCCCGCTCGTTCGCGGGCGGGGCCAGAATATGGACCCGTGCAGAGGGAATTCGGGAGAGTCTCGACAAACAGGCTCCGGCTCTCCCTTCCCTAGTAGAGAACACCCGAATGCTGATGTGTCGTACCGAATCGTTCGCAGACGACTTACGTACCGGTCAGGGTGTTGTGGGCGGCAGAGCAGCATCCTCACTGCGATCCGCTAAGACTTCTCCCTAACAAGGCTGGAGGTTTCGTCACGCAACCCGATGGCGAAATCCTCCCGACAAGCCTTTTTTTTTATTTCCACATTACACTACACACAGAGCAGCTTGCAGCAGCAGCAGCAGCACCACCACCTCTCCCTCCCCAACAAGGCTGGAGGTTTCACCACGCAACCCGATGGCGAAATCCTCCCGGCAAGCCTTTATTTACTTACATCTTTCTACATTACATTACACTACACTATTCTACAACACTTCTACCTCCCTAACAAGGCTGGAGGTTTCGCCACGCAACCCGATGGCGAAATCCTCCGGGCAAGCCTTTATTTATATCTGTTCACACTCTGCTCTACAGAGCAGCCTCCTCACAGTGACCAGCTAATAATAATAAGACTTCTCCCTAACAAGACTATAGAGGTTTCGTCACGCAGCCTGATGGCGAGACCCTCACGGCAAGCCTTTACTTAGAGCTGTCCATACTCAACTCCACACTTTACTTTCCATCTCAACTCGCGTACAGCAGTGGCTGTTGGTTTCTATTTTCATGAAGGTGTATAAAAACAAGACAGACATGTTTCTATTTTGGACTTGTAAATTTTCTGCATAATTTTTTGACTTGCTAACATTATTTCTGATATACTTTACAACTATAGACGATTGCACCAGACCAAGCGCCGGGGGTAGCTATGACTCTACAAGCGCGGGTAATCGGCGGGGGTAGCTATTAGTCACTTAAATAGCAAACATCATACCGTATATAAATCTTGAGGACATACTTGGATCCATTCTCTCAAGGTAGCAGCGAAAACGAAGACTACAATTTCCCACTTATAGCATTAGGTTCAATTCTCGTTTCCACAAGACAGACATGTTTCTATTTTGGACTTGTAAATTTTCTGTTAAATTTTTTGACTTGCTAACATTATTTCTGATATACTTTACAACTATAGACGATTGCACCAGACCAAGCGCCGGTAAACGGCGGGGGTAGCTATGACTCTACAAGCGCGGGTAATCGGCGGGGGTAGCTATTAGTCACTTAAATAGCAAACATCATACCGTATATAAATCTTGAGGACATACTTGGATCCATTCTCTCAAAGTAGCAGCGAAAACGAAGACTACAATTTCCCACTTATAGCATTAGGTTCAATTCTCGTTTCCACATTAAAAGCGTAATGAATATGATATTGGTGTTCAGTACGTAATATCCTTGTAAAATATATTTGGATTAACTTAGTTTCAGAGGTGACACCAAAAACCAAGATTTATTTATTTATATCTTTCCACACTCAAATCAACAGAACAGCAGCAGTACTCTCGCTACGAACCGCTTGCACTTCTGCCTCCCTAACAAGGCTAAAAAGATTTTGTCACGCATCCCGATGGCGAAATCCTCCCGGCAAACCCATATTTACATTACTACACACCCTTATCTATAGAACAGCATCCTCACTGTCATTCGCTAAGACTGCACCGTAAAAAGAATATAGAGGTTTCGTCACGCAACGTAACATCCGAAAGTAACCTCAAGACGGTCTTGTGTGCAGTTGTACACAAAAGTAACTGTCGAACTTGAACGTATCATCGAAAAATAACACGTCAGAGTCTTGTGCAGTTGCACTCAAAAACAAGTGTCGAACTTAAACGTATCATCGAAAAGTATCACAAAAGTAACCTCAAGTCGCAAAACTAACACGTCAGACAGTCTTGAGACTATAGAAATCCTCCACGTATACTGACGGTAAATCATTACAAGGCCTTTCTACTGGTATTAAAAGAAAATCTTCTTGGGCTTTACTTCTCGAGATATTTAAATTTGAAGAAAAAAAATATAATTACATTTCACCATATATATTTTACGCCACTAAACACATCCCACCCGCTAAGGGAATACATTACTTTTCTTCTACAAGTACGCAATAAAAAATTTCCAAACTAAGGCTCATTAAGAAAATCTGTTTGTAGCATTTACAAGCTCGCAGCCTACTCTATTTGCACTAAGAATATCAACGTTCTATCTTAAATACTAACACAAATACATGGTAGCATTAATAATTTTCACTCGTGGGCTCCAGCACATAGTTGCTTGTTTTAGGTAGTTTCACCTGGCCCGGTGAGATAGTCTAGGTTCATTACGGATATGTGGTGAGACAGGCTAGGAAAGTGTCTGTCTCTTTCTCTCTCTGTGTCTGTCTCTTTCTCTCTCTGTGTCTGTCTCTGTCTCTTTCTCTGTGTCTGTCTCTGTCTCTTTCTCTGTCTCTTTCTCTCTCTCTCTCTGTCTCTTTCTCTTTCTCTCTCTGTCTCTTTCTCTCTCTCTCTGTCTCTTTCTCTGTCTCTTTCTCTCCCTGTCTCTGTCTCTTTCTTTCTCTGTCTCTTTCTCTCTCTGTGTCTGTCTCTGTCTCTTTCTCTCTCTGTGTCTATCTCTGTCTCTTTCTTTCTCTTTCTCTCTCTGTGTCTGTCTCTGTCTCTTTCTCTCTCTCTCTGTGTCTATCTCTGTCTCTTTCTCTCTCTCTTTCTCTCCCTGTCTCTGTCTCTTTCTCTCTCTCTTTCTCTGTCTCTTTCTCTCTCTGTGTCTGTCTCTTTCTCTCTCTGTGTCTATCTCTGTCTCTTTCTCTCCCTGTCTCTTTCTCTCCCTGTCTCTTTCTCTCTCTGTGTCTATCTCTGTCTCTTTCTCTCCCTGTCTCTTTCTCTCTCTGTCTCTTTCTCTCCCTGTCTCTTTCTCTCTCTGTGTCTATCTCTGTCTCTTTCTCTCCCTGTCTCTTTCTCTCTCTGTGTCTATCTCTGTCTCTTTCTCTCCCTGTCTCTCTCTCTTTCTCTGTCTCTTTCTCTCTCTGTGTCTGTCTCTTTCTCTCTCTGTGTCTATCTCTGTCTCTCTCTGTGTCTATCTCTGTCTCTTTCTCTCCCTGTCTCTTTCTCTCTCTGTGTCTATCTCTGTCTCTTTCTCTCTCTGTCTCTTTCTCTTTCTCTCTCTCTGTCTCTTTCTCTTTCTCTTTCTCTCTCTGTCTCTTTCTCTCTCTGTGTCTGTCTCTGTCTCTTTCTCTCTCTGTGTCTGTCTCTTTCTCTCTCTCTGTCTCTTTCTCTTTCTCTCTCTGTCTCTTTCTCTCTCTGTCTCTTTCTCTCTCTGTGTCTGTCTCTTTCTCTTTCTTTCTGTCTCTTTCTCTCACTGTGTCTGTCTCTTTCTCTGTCTCTTTCTTTCTCTGTCTCTTTCTCTCTCTGTCTCTTTCTCTCTCTGTGTCTGTCTCTTTCTCTTTCTTTCTGTCTCTTTCTCTCACTGTGTCTGTCTCTTTCTCTTTCTTTCTGTCTCTTTCTCTCACTGTGTCTGTCTCTTTCTCTGTCTCTGTCTCTTTCTCTCTCTGTCTCTTTCTCTCTCTGTGTCTGTTTCTTTCTCTTTCTTTCTGTCTCTTTCTCTCACTGTGTCTGTCTCTGTCTCTTTCTCTCTCTGTGTCTGTTTCTTTCTCTTTCTTTCTGTCTCTTTCTCTCACTGTGTCTGTCTCTGTCTCTGTCTCTTTCTCTCTCTGTGTTTGTCTCGCGTCGCGCCGCCTCCTCCAATTTTAGTACGGGAAGGACTTACTATCCGTTACAGTTGCTAGAGGTAGGTAACCTTGTTCACTCAGAGCTCTCCCGCAGTCTCAATGCAGCAGGCGGTGAAACATTGTCCCGCGCCGCCTCCTCCAAGTTTAGTACGGGAAGGACTTACTATCCGTTACAGTTGCTAGAGGTAGGTAACCTTGTTCACTCAGAGCTCTCCCGCAGTCTCAATGCAGCAGGCGGTGAAACATTGTCCCGCGCCGCCTCCTCCAAGTTTAGTACGGTAAGGACTTACTATCCGTTACAGTTGCTAGAGGTTAGGTAACCTTGTTCACTCAGAGCCTCTCCCGCAGTCTCAATGCAGCAGGCGGTGAAACATTGTCCCGCGCCGCCTCCTCCAAGTTTAGTACGGCAAGGACTTACTATCCGTTACAGTTGCTAGAGGTAAGTAACCTTGTTCACTCAGAGCCTCTCCCGCAGTCTCAATGCAGCAGGCGGTGAAACATTGTCCGGCGCCGCCTCCTCCAAGTTTAGTACGGCAAGGACTTACTATCCGTTACAGTTGCTAGAGGTAGGTAACCTTGTTCAATCAGAGCTCTCCCGCAGTCTCAATGCAGCAGGCGGTGAAACATTGTCCCGCGCCGCCTCCTCCAAGTTTAGTACGGCAAGGACTTACTATCCGTTACAGTTGCTAGAGGTTAGGTAACCTTGTTCACTCAGAGCCTCTCCCGCAGTCTCAATGCAGCAGGCGGTGAAACATTGTCCCGCGCCGCCTCCTTCCAAGTTTAGTACGGCAAGGACTTACTATCCGTTACAGTTGCTAGAGGTAGGTAACCTTGTTCACTCAGAGCTCTCCCGCAGTCTCAATGCAGCAGGCGGTGAAACATTGTCCGGCGCCGCCTCCTCCAAGTTTAGTACGGGAAGGACTTACTATCCGTTACAGTTGCTAGAGGTAGGTAACCTTGTTCACTCAGAGCTCTCCCGCAGTCTCAATGCAGCAGGCGGTGAAACATTGTCCCGCGCCGCCTCCTCCAAGTTTAGTACGGTAAGGACTTACTATCCGTTACAGTTGCTAGAGGTTAGGTAACCTTGTTCACTCAGAGCCTCTCCCGCAGTCTCAATGCAGCAGGCGGTGAAACATTGTCCCGCGCCGCCTCCTCCAAGTTTAGTACGGCAAGGACTTACTATCCGTTACAGTTGCTAGAGGTAGGTAACCTTGTTCACTCAGAGCTCTCCCGCAGTCTCAATGCAGCAGGCGGTGAAACATTGTCCCGCGCCGTCTCCTCCAAGTTTAGTACGGGAAGGACTTACTATCCGTTACAGTTGCTAGAGGTAGGTAACCTTGTTCACTCAGAGCCTCTCCCGCAGTTATAGTGCGAGATGGTATCTCCATACATTGCTTAACGGCTAGTTACCACCTTGACGGAAGAAAACTGCGGGAGAGGCGAGCCTTGTCGCTAAGAGACTCACAATCTGGCCGTGATTAGAAATGTTGTAGTCTTACCAAATATTACCAGACTACCAGATATCACTAAGAAAAACTGAGTATACCATCGTCTTCGTCATACAATGATGCACATGATGAAATAAAAAAAATAACATTAAAACGACATTTGCTACAAAATAATTGAAGGAAAAAAAAATAGCGCATAAAGAATTTTTTCAAATGTTCTCCTTCAACTCGCTGTTTCTCACATTTATTAAGCTCGTATTGTATTTTCAAATCCAGGTTCATAATCTGCACTCATTGACGATCAGTATGATGTACCATAACAACTGATATAAAATATTGTAGTTGGTTAAAAAGGCAGATAAAAAAATACTGTCAAATCTACAAGAAAACCGTCCAAGGCGGGTTTTCAAGGATTCGAATTTAACGACCATTTAAACCACTCATTATTTTTTCCACCACCATGTGTTACATACCGTAGCCATCAGCAAGCCTTCCACTACTCGAAGCAATAATTGGAAATTCAATGTAAGCTAATATAACCGAGTTACGAAGTGGTGAAGCACAACATGTCAAAACATTTCTTTATGCGCTATTTCATTCTACCTCGATTATATTCTAATAGATAAAGAAATAAAGCTGTCAATTGTAGCTCATCATATGCACCATTCTATCACCTACACGATGGTTGTTTTCATTTTTCTAACCGACGTCTGACACTTCCGTAATAACCGATAATATTGCAACATTGTTCAACTCCATCCTCACGTCGACCCCAACCCTCACTCTCCCGGTCTTACACACCGGGAACACCTCTCACACGCCTTAACTAACACAGCGCCTCACACACACACACACACACACACACACACACACACACACAAAAAGATATATATATTTAAATCAATTCAACAAATAGAACATAGAAATCGATTCAGTTACTACTACTAACCCTCCCGATATGTAAGAGCGGGAACACCTCTCACACGCCTTATTAACTAACTAACACACAGCAGCGTCACACACACAAATACATAGAGAAGACATTAAACAAAACACACAAATTCAATCACGCACTAGTAACAACACAACAACACGGTCTTTTTATAAGTCCAAATAGGAACATGTGTGGCTTGTGGACAAACAAAAACGCTAAACAGATGCATATCCGAAGGGTGGTTTTAAAAAAAGTACGGAATTCGATAAAGAATTCCATTTTTTTATCTCCACGGATACGCAAATGTGGCGGCAAACATTATACCTCTTGTATACAGCAGAAAAAAACAATTAACATACTGTAAAGCTTGATACTACTACGTTTACCTTGTACAAACAATGTCCCGGGCTCGCAACAGAGGAGGCAGTCGGGGTGCGAGAAACTTATCGTGGCTCTACCGCTCTCAGTCGCCGCCCGGCGCTGCCAACGGGGGAGAAACCAGTCACGAGAAACAATGGAGTGTGTGTATAGTGAGCCTCCTATATCTCCCGCGCTGCCAACCTGGAGACAGCAAGGAGTGACGAGAGAGAGTGTATAGCGAGCCGCCTCGCTCTCCCGCGCTGCCAACGTGGGGACAGCAAGGAGTGACGAGAGTGGGTGTATAACGAGCCGCCTCGCTCTCCCGCGCTGCCAACGTGGAGACAGCAAGGAGTGACGAGAGAGAGTGTATAGTGAGCCGCCCCGCTCTCCCGCGCTGCCAACGTGGAGACAGCAAGGAGTGACGAGAGAGAGGGTATAGCGAGCCGTCCCGCTCTCCCGCGCTGCCAACGTGGAGATGGCAAGGAGTGACGAGAGAGAGTGTATAGTGAGCCGTCCCGCTCTCCCGCGCTGCCAACGTGGAGATGGCAAGGAGTGACGAGAGAGAGTGTATAGTGAGCCGTCCCGCTCTCCCGCGCTGCCAACGTGGAGACGGCAAGGAGTGACGAGAGAGAGTGTATAGTGAGCCGTCCCGCTCTCCCGCGCTGCCAACGTGGAGACGGCAAGGAGTGACGAGAGAGAGTGTATAGCGAGCCGTCCCGCTCTCCCGCGCTGCCAACGTGGAGACAGCAAGGAGTGACGAGAGAGAGGGTATAGCGAGCCGTCCCGCTCTCCCGCGCTGCCAACGTGGAGATGGCAAGGAGTGACGAGAGAGAGTGTATAGTGAGCCGTCCCGCTCTCCCGCGCTGCCAACGTGGAGATGGCAAGGAGTGACGAGAGAGAGTGTATAGTGAGCCGCCCCGCTCTCCCGCGCTGCCAACGTGGAGACAGCAAGGAGTGACGAGAGAGAGGGTATAGCGAGCCGTCCCGCTCTCCCGCGCTGCCAACGTGGAGATGGCAAGGAGTGACGAGAGAGAGTGTATAGCGAGCCGTCCCGCTCTCCCGCGCTGCCAACGTGGGGACAGCAAGGAGTGACGAGAGGGAATATATAGCGAGCCGCCCCGCTCTCCCGCGCTGGCCAACGTGGAGACAGCAAGGAGTGACGAGAGAGAGTGGAGAAAATGTTTCTCCCGGGCTAGGAAGACGGGACATGCTCGGTAGGCGATGGGTGAGCGCGGGATGGAGTTGCCAGTGAGGAGAATCGGTCTCCCGCGCTACCAGCGCGGGGAGTTGCCGGCGGAGCGGGGCTGGTTTTGGACACGAGAACGGGCCGAGCGGGGCCCAAAGTGGCTTAAAATTTCCAATGTGGAGCGCGGGGCCAACTCGCCCCGCTCTCTTTCATGCTGCACCAAGCTTGGGCGCGGTAAAGGTAGCCGCTACCCCCAGGGAAGACTAACACGAGTTCGACCTGAAAAATATAGTAGGGAGGCGAGGTTGCTGGATCAACCTCAGTGCCGTCCCTCACGCTGAATGCTGCATACGTGCGTCAGACATCAGTCCTAACCACTTGGTTCTCTCTACCTATTACTAAGAAGGTACCGAGGCTATATACTAAGGGTGGCGGTTAGTGATTGAGATGCACTGGTGACGACCATTGGCACATCGAGCGTGTTAACGTGGTGGCGTAAAACACTGCTAGAGAGAGCAAAGGCCACGCACAACTTATATATATTTCTATATATATACGTATACATATGAACCACCCACATATTCTGCGTGCAGACTTTTACGACTGTCTCATGCAACACCCCCTCTCCTTTTGGAAGAGAAGCTCCACGGCATTAGCTGTGGCTCCTCGTGGCGGCGCACATGATGATATGGTGTTAGCTAAAGCGGGGAGCCTTCAATGCAGCGACCCCTCTTACTTTGTGATGGTTACTCCACTACCCGTGCGATAACTCATCCCGTAGGTTAAAGAATCATCACTTTAACCTCTCTACACTGACGCAGCTTCTAACGAACGGTCAGTTGGAACGAAGCACACTTTTGTTTCTTTTCGTGAGCAAAGACGGGTTATAAACGTTTCCCAGCAGCTTACAACTACTACCACAAACTTGGATGGTGTAACGTACGTTATTTCCATTCCCCCCTTAGAGAGAAGGGACGCTTGAATGGTGTAACGTACGTTATTTCCATATCACCCTTAGAGAGAAGGGACGCTAGAATGGTGTAACGTACGTTATTTCCATTCCCCCCTTAGAGAGAAGGGACACACTTGAATGGTGTAACGAAGGTTATTTCCATTTCCCCCTTAAAGAGAAGGGACGCGGCGTCGCGGGCCAATGCTGCCAATGGACGCTTAGCGCTATTACTAAACATTACAATCAAAAAGTTTTGATGTAACATAGCTACCTGGTTGATCCTGCCAGTAGTCATATGCTTGTCTCAAAGATTAAGCCATGCATGTCTAAGTACAAGCCGATTTAAGGCGAAACCGCGAATGGCTCATTAAATCAGCTATGATTCATTGGATCTGTACCCACACTTACTTGGATAACTGTGGTAATTCTAGAGCTAATACATGCACCACGTCTCTGACCGCAAGGGAAGAGCGCTTTTATTAGTTCAAAACCGGTCGGACTTCGGTCCGTCACCCCACCGTGTTGAATCTGAATAACTTGTCGCTGAGCGCACGGTCTCCGCACCGGCGCCGCCTCTTTCAAGTGTCTGCCTTATCAGCTTTCGATTGTAGGTTATACGCCTACAATGGCTATAACGGGTAACGGGGAATCAGGGTTCGATTCCGGAGAGGGAGCCTGAGAAACGGCTACCACATCTAAGGAAGGCAGCAGGCACGCAAATTACCCACTCCCGGCACGGGGAGGTAGTGACGAAAAATAACGATGCGAGACTCATCCGAGGCCTCGCAATCGGAATGAGTACACTTTAAATCCTTTAACGAGGATCTATTGGAGGGCAAGTCTGGTGCCAGCAGCCGCGGTAATTCCAGCTCCAATAGCGTATATTAAAGTTGTTGCGGTTAAAAAGCTCGTAGTTGGATTTCAGTTCTGGACTGACGGTTCACCGCCCGGTGCATACTGTCACGCTCCGAACAGCCACAACAGCCCGCTGGCTCGCACGGGGTGCTCTTCATCGAGTGTCCCGCGTGGCCGGCAGAGTTTACTTTGAAAAAATTAGAGTGCTCAAAGCAGGCTACACTGACGGCCTGAATGCCTATGCATGGAATAATGGAATAGGACCTCGGTTCTATTTTGTCGGTTTTCTGAACCCGAGGTAATGACTAATAGGAACAGGCGGGGGCATTCGTATTGCGACGCTAGAGGTGAAATTCTTGGACCGTCGCAAGACGAACTACTGCGAAAGCATTTGCCAAGGATGTTTTCATTAATCAAGAACGAAAGTTAGAGGTTCGAAGGCGATCAGATACCGCCCTAGTTCTAACCATAAACGATGCTGACCAGCGATCCGCCGGCGTTATTCCCATGACCCGGCGGGCAGCTTCCGGGAAACCAAAGTCTTTGGGTTCCGGGGGAAGTATGGTTGCAAAGCTGAAACTTAAAGGAATTGACGGAAGGGCACCACCAGGAGTGGAGCCTGCGGCTTAATTTGACTCAACACGGGGAACCTCACCAGGCCCAGACACCGGAAGGATTGACAGATTGAGAGCTCTTTCTCGATTCGGTGGGTGGTGGTGCATGGCCGTTCTTAGTTGGTGGAGCGATTTGTCTGGTTAATTCCGATAACGAACGAGACTCTGGCCTACTAACTAGTCGACGGATCTCCAGCAATTGGTGTCCAGTTCGCAGCTTCTTCTTAGAGGGATAAGCGGCAATTCTAGCCGCACGAGATTGAGCAATAACAGGTCTGTGATGCCCTTAGATGTTCTGGGCCGCACGCGCGCTACACTGAAGGGATCAACGTGTCCTCCCCCTCCGAGAGGAGCGGGTAACCCGTTGAAATCCTTTCATGATAGGGATTGGGGTTTGCAATTGTCTCCCATGAACGAGGAATTCCCAGTAAGCGCAAGTCATGAGCTTGCGTTGATTACGTCCCTGCCCTTTGTACACACCGCCCGTCGCTACTACCGATTGAATGATTTAGTGAGGCCTTC
>JAXIVD010000355.1:107500-115000 GCA_036785275.1 Cancer borealis
TTTGTCACGCATCCCGATGGCGAAATCCTCCCGGCAAACCCATATTTACATTACTACACACCCTTATCTATAGAACAGCATCCTCACTGTCATTCGCTAAGACTGCACCGTAAAAAGAATATAGAGGTTTCGTCACGCAACGTAACATCCGAAAGTAACCTCAAGACGGTCTTGTGTGCAGTTGTACACAAAAGTAACTGTCGAACTTGAACGTATCATCGAAAAATAACACGTCAGAGTCTTGTGCAGTTGCACTCAAAAACAAGTGTCGAACTTAAACGTATCATCGAAAAGTATCACAAAAGTAACCTCAAGTCGCAAAACTAACACGTCAGACAGTCTTGAGACTATAGAAATCCTCCACGTATACTGACGGTAAATCATTACAAGGCCTTTCTACTGGTATTAAAAGAAAATCTTCTTGGGCTTTACTTCTCGAGATATTTAAATTTGAAGAAAAAAAATATAATTACATTTCACCATATATATTTTACGCCACTAAACACATCCCACCCGCTAAGGGAATACATTACTTTTCTTCTACAAGTACGCAATAAAAAATTTCCAAACTAAGGCTCATTAAGAAAATCTGTTTGTAGCATTTACAAGCTCGCAGCCTACTCTATTTGCACTAAGAATATCAACGTTCTATCTTAAATACTAACACAAATACATGGTAGCATTAATAATTTTCACTCGTGGGCTCCAGCACATAGTTGCTTGTTTTAGGTAGTTTCACCTGGCCCGGTGAGATAGTCTAGGTTCATTACGGATATGTGGTGAGACAGGCTAGGAAAGTGTCTGTCTCTTTCTCTCTCTGTGTCTGTCTCTTTCTCTCTCTGTGTCTGTCTCTGTCTCTTTCTCTGTGTCTGTCTCTGTCTCTTTCTCTGTCTCTTTCTCTCTCTCTCTCTGTCTCTTTCTCTTTCTCTCTCTGTCTCTTTCTCTCTCTCTCTGTCTCTTTCTCTGTCTCTTTCTCTCCCTGTCTCTGTCTCTTTCTTTCTCTGTCTCTTTCTCTCTCTGTGTCTGTCTCTGTCTCTTTCTCTCTCTGTGTCTATCTCTGTCTCTTTCTTTCTCTTTCTCTCTCTGTGTCTGTCTCTGTCTCTTTCTCTCTCTCTCTGTGTCTATCTCTGTCTCTTTCTCTCTCTCTTTCTCTCCCTGTCTCTGTCTCTTTCTCTCTCTCTTTCTCTGTCTCTTTCTCTCTCTGTGTCTGTCTCTTTCTCTCTCTGTGTCTATCTCTGTCTCTTTCTCTCCCTGTCTCTTTCTCTCCCTGTCTCTTTCTCTCTCTGTGTCTATCTCTGTCTCTTTCTCTCCCTGTCTCTTTCTCTCTCTGTCTCTTTCTCTCCCTGTCTCTTTCTCTCTCTGTGTCTATCTCTGTCTCTTTCTCTCCCTGTCTCTTTCTCTCTCTGTGTCTATCTCTGTCTCTTTCTCTCCCTGTCTCTCTCTCTTTCTCTGTCTCTTTCTCTCTCTGTGTCTGTCTCTTTCTCTCTCTGTGTCTATCTCTGTCTCTCTCTGTGTCTATCTCTGTCTCTTTCTCTCCCTGTCTCTTTCTCTCTCTGTGTCTATCTCTGTCTCTTTCTCTCTCTGTCTCTTTCTCTTTCTCTCTCTCTGTCTCTTTCTCTTTCTCTTTCTCTCTCTGTCTCTTTCTCTCTCTGTGTCTGTCTCTGTCTCTTTCTCTCTCTGTGTCTGTCTCTTTCTCTCTCTCTGTCTCTTTCTCTTTCTCTCTCTGTCTCTTTCTCTCTCTGTCTCTTTCTCTCTCTGTGTCTGTCTCTTTCTCTTTCTTTCTGTCTCTTTCTCTCACTGTGTCTGTCTCTTTCTCTGTCTCTTTCTTTCTCTGTCTCTTTCTCTCTCTGTCTCTTTCTCTCTCTGTGTCTGTCTCTTTCTCTTTCTTTCTGTCTCTTTCTCTCACTGTGTCTGTCTCTTTCTCTTTCTTTCTGTCTCTTTCTCTCACTGTGTCTGTCTCTTTCTCTGTCTCTGTCTCTTTCTCTCTCTGTCTCTTTCTCTCTCTGTGTCTGTTTCTTTCTCTTTCTTTCTGTCTCTTTCTCTCACTGTGTCTGTCTCTGTCTCTTTCTCTCTCTGTGTCTGTTTCTTTCTCTTTCTTTCTGTCTCTTTCTCTCACTGTGTCTGTCTCTGTCTCTGTCTCTTTCTCTCTCTGTGTTTGTCTCGCGTCGCGCCGCCTCCTCCAATTTTAGTACGGGAAGGACTTACTATCCGTTACAGTTGCTAGAGGTAGGTAACCTTGTTCACTCAGAGCTCTCCCGCAGTCTCAATGCAGCAGGCGGTGAAACATTGTCCCGCGCCGCCTCCTCCAAGTTTAGTACGGGAAGGACTTACTATCCGTTACAGTTGCTAGAGGTAGGTAACCTTGTTCACTCAGAGCTCTCCCGCAGTCTCAATGCAGCAGGCGGTGAAACATTGTCCCGCGCCGCCTCCTCCAAGTTTAGTACGGTAAGGACTTACTATCCGTTACAGTTGCTAGAGGTTAGGTAACCTTGTTCACTCAGAGCCTCTCCCGCAGTCTCAATGCAGCAGGCGGTGAAACATTGTCCCGCGCCGCCTCCTCCAAGTTTAGTACGGCAAGGACTTACTATCCGTTACAGTTGCTAGAGGTAAGTAACCTTGTTCACTCAGAGCCTCTCCCGCAGTCTCAATGCAGCAGGCGGTGAAACATTGTCCGGCGCCGCCTCCTCCAAGTTTAGTACGGCAAGGACTTACTATCCGTTACAGTTGCTAGAGGTAGGTAACCTTGTTCAATCAGAGCTCTCCCGCAGTCTCAATGCAGCAGGCGGTGAAACATTGTCCCGCGCCGCCTCCTCCAAGTTTAGTACGGCAAGGACTTACTATCCGTTACAGTTGCTAGAGGTTAGGTAACCTTGTTCACTCAGAGCCTCTCCCGCAGTCTCAATGCAGCAGGCGGTGAAACATTGTCCCGCGCCGCCTCCTTCCAAGTTTAGTACGGCAAGGACTTACTATCCGTTACAGTTGCTAGAGGTAGGTAACCTTGTTCACTCAGAGCTCTCCCGCAGTCTCAATGCAGCAGGCGGTGAAACATTGTCCGGCGCCGCCTCCTCCAAGTTTAGTACGGGAAGGACTTACTATCCGTTACAGTTGCTAGAGGTAGGTAACCTTGTTCACTCAGAGCTCTCCCGCAGTCTCAATGCAGCAGGCGGTGAAACATTGTCCCGCGCCGCCTCCTCCAAGTTTAGTACGGTAAGGACTTACTATCCGTTACAGTTGCTAGAGGTTAGGTAACCTTGTTCACTCAGAGCCTCTCCCGCAGTCTCAATGCAGCAGGCGGTGAAACATTGTCCCGCGCCGCCTCCTCCAAGTTTAGTACGGCAAGGACTTACTATCCGTTACAGTTGCTAGAGGTAGGTAACCTTGTTCACTCAGAGCTCTCCCGCAGTCTCAATGCAGCAGGCGGTGAAACATTGTCCCGCGCCGTCTCCTCCAAGTTTAGTACGGGAAGGACTTACTATCCGTTACAGTTGCTAGAGGTAGGTAACCTTGTTCACTCAGAGCCTCTCCCGCAGTTATAGTGCGAGATGGTATCTCCATACATTGCTTAACGGCTAGTTACCACCTTGACGGAAGAAAACTGCGGGAGAGGCGAGCCTTGTCGCTAAGAGACTCACAATCTGGCCGTGATTAGAAATGTTGTAGTCTTACCAAATATTACCAGACTACCAGATATCACTAAGAAAAACTGAGTATACCATCGTCTTCGTCATACAATGATGCACATGATGAAATAAAAAAAATAACATTAAAACGACATTTGCTACAAAATAATTGAAGGAAAAAAAAATAGCGCATAAAGAATTTTTTCAAATGTTCTCCTTCAACTCGCTGTTTCTCACATTTATTAAGCTCGTATTGTATTTTCAAATCCAGGTTCATAATCTGCACTCATTGACGATCAGTATGATGTACCATAACAACTGATATAAAATATTGTAGTTGGTTAAAAAGGCAGATAAAAAAATACTGTCAAATCTACAAGAAAACCGTCCAAGGCGGGTTTTCAAGGATTCGAATTTAACGACCATTTAAACCACTCATTATTTTTTCCACCACCATGTGTTACATACCGTAGCCATCAGCAAGCCTTCCACTACTCGAAGCAATAATTGGAAATTCAATGTAAGCTAATATAACCGAGTTACGAAGTGGTGAAGCACAACATGTCAAAACATTTCTTTATGCGCTATTTCATTCTACCTCGATTATATTCTAATAGATAAAGAAATAAAGCTGTCAATTGTAGCTCATCATATGCACCATTCTATCACCTACACGATGGTTGTTTTCATTTTTCTAACCGACGTCTGACACTTCCGTAATAACCGATAATATTGCAACATTGTTCAACTCCATCCTCACGTCGACCCCAACCCTCACTCTCCCGGTCTTACACACCGGGAACACCTCTCACACGCCTTAACTAACACAGCGCCTCACACACACACACACACACACACACACACACACACACACAAAAAGATATATATATTTAAATCAATTCAACAAATAGAACATAGAAATCGATTCAGTTACTACTACTAACCCTCCCGATATGTAAGAGCGGGAACACCTCTCACACGCCTTATTAACTAACTAACACACAGCAGCGTCACACACACAAATACATAGAGAAGACATTAAACAAAACACACAAATTCAATCACGCACTAGTAACAACACAACAACACGGTCTTTTTATAAGTCCAAATAGGAACATGTGTGGCTTGTGGACAAACAAAAACGCTAAACAGATGCATATCCGAAGGGTGGTTTTAAAAAAAGTACGGAATTCGATAAAGAATTCCATTTTTTTATCTCCACGGATACGCAAATGTGGCGGCAAACATTATACCTCTTGTATACAGCAGAAAAAAACAATTAACATACTGTAAAGCTTGATACTACTACGTTTACCTTGTACAAACAATGTCCCGGGCTCGCAACAGAGGAGGCAGTCGGGGTGCGAGAAACTTATCGTGGCTCTACCGCTCTCAGTCGCCGCCCGGCGCTGCCAACGGGGGAGAAACCAGTCACGAGAAACAATGGAGTGTGTGTATAGTGAGCCTCCTATATCTCCCGCGCTGCCAACCTGGAGACAGCAAGGAGTGACGAGAGAGAGTGTATAGCGAGCCGCCTCGCTCTCTCCGCGCTGCCAACGTGGGGACAGCAAGGAGTGACGAGAGTGGGTGTATAACGAGCCGCCTCGCTCTCCCGCGCTGCCAACGTGGAGACAGCAAGGAGTGACGAGAGAGAGTGTATAGTGAGCCGCCCCGCTCTCCCGCGCTGCCAACGTGGAGACAGCAAGGAGTGACGAGAGAGAGGGTATAGCGAGCCGTCCCGCTCTCCCGCGCTGCCAACGTGGAGATGGCAAGGAGTGACGAGAGAGAGTGTATAGTGAGCCGTCCCGCTCTCCCGCGCTGCCAACGTGGAGATGGCAAGGAGTGACGAGAGAGAGTGTATAGTGAGCCGTCCCGCTCTCCCGCGCTGCCAACGTGGAGACGGCAAGGAGTGACGAGAGAGAGTGTATAGTGAGCCGTCCCGCTCTCCCGCGCTGCCAACGTGGAGACGGCAAGGAGTGACGAGAGAGAGTGTATAGCGAGCCGTCCCGCTCTCCCGCGCTGCCAACGTGGAGACAGCAAGGAGTGACGAGAGAGAGGGTATAGCGAGCCGTCCCGCTCTCCCGCGCTGCCAACGTGGAGATGGCAAGGAGTGACGAGAGAGAGTGTATAGTGAGCCGTCCCGCTCTCCCGCGCTGCCAACGTGGAGATGGCAAGGAGTGACGAGAGAGAGTGTATAGTGAGCCGCCCCGCTCTCCCGCGCTGCCAACGTGGAGACAGCAAGGAGTGACGAGAGAGAGGGTATAGCGAGCCGTCCCGCTCTCCCGCGCTGCCAACGTGGAGATGGCAAGGAGTGACGAGAGAGAGTGTATAGCGAGCCGTCCCGCTCTCCCGCGCTGCCAACGTGGGGACAGCAAGGAGTGACGAGAGGGAATATATAGCGAGCCGCCCCGCTCTCCCGCGCTGGCCAACGTGGAGACAGCAAGGAGTGACGAGAGAGAGTGGAGAAAATGTTTCTCCCGGGCTAGGAAGACGGGACATGCTCGGTAGGCGATGGGTGAGCGCGGGATGGAGTTGCCAGTGAGGAGAATCGGTCTCCCGCGCTACCAGCGCGGGGAGTTGCCGGCGGAGCGGGGCTGGTTTTGGACACGAGAACGGGCCGAGCGGGGCCCAAAGTGGCTTAAAATTTCCAATGTGGAGCGCGGGGCCAACTCGCCCCGCTCTCTTTCATGCTGCACCAAGCTTGGGCGCGGTAAAGGTAGCCGCTACCCCCAGGGAAGACTAACACGAGTTCGACCTGAAAAATATAGTAGGGAGGCGAGGTTGCTGGATCAACCTCAGTGCCGTCCCTCACGCTGAATGCTGCATACGTGCGTCAGACATCAGTCCTAACCACTTGGTTCTCTCTACCTATTACTAAGAAGGTACCGAGGCTATATACTAAGGGTGGCGGTTAGTGATTGAGATGCACTGGTGACGACCATTGGCACATCGAGCGTGTTAACGTGGTGGCGTAAAACACTGCTAGAGAGAGCAAAGGCCACGCACAACTTATATATATTTCTATATATATACGTATACATATGAACCACCCACATATTCTGCGTGCAGACTTTTACGACTGTCTCATGCAACACCCCCTCTCCTTTTGGAAGAGAAGCTCCACGGCATTAGCTGTGGCTCCTCGTGGCGGCGCACATGATGATATGGTGTTAGCTAAAGCGGGGAGCCTTCAATGCAGCGACCCCTCTTACTTTGTGATGGTTACTCCACTACCCGTGCGATAACTCATCCCGTAGGTTAAAGAATCATCACTTTAACCTCTCTACACTGACGCAGCTTCTAACGAACGGTCAGTTGGAACGAAGCACACTTTTGTTTCTTTTCGTGAGCAAAGACGGGTTATAAACGTTTCCCAGCAGCTTACAACTACTACCACAAACTTGGATGGTGTAACGTACGTTATTTCCATTCCCCCCTTAGAGAGAAGGGACGCTTGAATGGTGTAACGTACGTTATTTCCATATCACCCTTAGAGAGAAGGGACGCTAGAATGGTGTAACGTACGTTATTTCCATTCCCCCCTTAGAGAGAAGGGACACACTTGAATGGTGTAACGAAGGTTATTTCCATTTCCCCCTTAAAGAGAAGGGACGCGGCGTCGCGGGCCAATGCTGCCAATGGACGCTTAGCGCTATTACTAAACATTACAATCAAAAAGTTTTGATGTAACATAGCTACCTGGTTGATCCTGCCAGTAGTCATATGCTTGTCTCAAAGATTAAGCCATGCATGTCTAAGTACAAGCCGATTTAAGGCGAAACCGCGAATGGCTCATTAAATCAGCTATGATTCATTGGATCTGTACCCACACTTACTTGGATAACTGTGGTAATTCTAGAGCTAATACATGCACCACGTC
>JAXIVD010000355.1:120000-122500 GCA_036785275.1 Cancer borealis
AAAATGAGAGATTTTTCTCAGTTGCCAGTTGGGAGTTAGTGGCGAAAGGGAATACGGTACTTATTCCGTAACCAGGCCTGGATGCCAACCGGGGCCCAGTTCCTTCTCGGGCTGGCCCTTGGTGCAGGAACCCGGTAACGGGAACCAACTCGCGTCCATCGGCGGTGGTCCGGGGAAGAGTTTTCTTTTCTGTTTAAGGCGCCGTGACCCTAGAAGCCACTCGCAGAGCGAAAGGGTGTTGGTAACACGGTCTGCCGTAGAGCGCCGCGGTTCTTGCGGCGTCCCGCGTACCACTGCCGGTCCGTGAAACATGCGAGGCAGGTAACTGCATGGGGCGAAGCGTGGGAGTCTGCTGCTGTGGCGTCGCCCGTTTCGGCGGTGCGGTGCTCGCACGCACGCGGCTCCCGCGAAACACCCCAGTTTCGGGCCTGCGCGTACCCATATCCGCAGCCGGTCTCCAAGGTAAGAAGCCTCTGGTCGATAGACTAATGTAGGTAAGGGAAGTCGGCAAATTAGATCCGTAACTTCGGGATAAGGATTGGCTCTGAGGATCGGGCCAGTCGGGCCTGTGCGGGAAGCGGGCCTGGGTTCGGGCGCTGGACTGGGCTCAGAGGTTATGAGGTGTGCGGTGATGGGTGTCGCCGTCTACCCTCTGGCTCCTCGCACGTTGGTGTCCGCCCACAAACCGTAGTGCCTCCCCACCCCGGTGGCGGTGACCCATTCCAAATGCGGCCTCGCGTCGTACTACCTTTTTCAAGTCCGTCAGTGCGGCGGCGGTGTGTTGGGTCCGGGTTCGCAAAGGCGTTCGCGGTGAGTGTATCCACGTCGTTCTGGGCCCTCAAAAGCCCCGGCGTGGCCTCTCGCGTCGCTCCCGGTCTCCTCCCGCCGTCCGCGTGCTAAAAGCTGGCGCGACGGGGTGGTACACGACGGGGATCCATCCGCAGGGTTCACGCAGCACCGGCCGTGGAGGCTTGGCACATTATTGCGGTGTGGGATCACGGCCCAGCGTGTCGAGAGTCAGTCTCGTGGTGGCGGTTTTAGCCCTCTCGTCACTCTTGCCGAGAGCTCGGACCGGCGTGTCTCCGGCCCTTCCGTGGAACGCGCTAGGCTGCGTGGGCGCGGGGGCGCCGGTTCTCTCTACCGCCGGTCTTCCGGTTTGGTAGTAGCAGCAACCGTCCCTCGCTCCAAACCCACTTCGGCTGGCGCCCAGCGATCAACTCAGAACTGGCACGGACCAGGGGAATCCGACTGTCTAATTAAAACAAAGCATTGCGATGGTCAGAGATAGATGTTGACGCAATGTGATTTCTGCCCAGTGCTCTGAATGTCAAAGTGAAGAGATTCAACCAAGCGCGGGTAAACGGCGGGAGTAACTATGACTACAGTAAATAACTGAGTACATAGTTGAAAGGGAAGGGACCTCCGCGTGGTTCTCGTCGGGCAACGTAGCAGGAATCAATTTCTTGAATCCTGTTGCGGCTAACACCTTCCCCCCAACTGCAGATCACCGCAGTAGTTTATATCTGCCACAAAGCATTCATAGTGTAGCCAAGCAAATTAGCCAGGCACTCATGGCAGAATTCCAAGCTGGAGGGGATAAGAGCCCTACCTGCCCCAGGTGCCGGCGCCGCTTTGCCACCTTTCGCGGACGCCGGGTCCATGAGCGGCACCAGCACGGAAAGGAGTTTCACGATGAGGAGTTGCGTGTAGCGGCAACCAAGCGCACAAAGACCAGGTGGGACGTGGAAGAGCTGAACATGATGGCCGCCTTTGAGGCAGCTCATCCTGATTCAACCACAACTATGAATCAGGAAATCCGGGAACATTTGTTCCCAGGAAGGACCATTGAGGCCATAAAATCGCGCCGGAGGATGGATTCCTATAAGGAGTTAGTCCTCCGGTCGGCGAGAGAAGTCTCGCAGCCGGCCATCGTGTCCAGCTCGACCACCAGAACAACAAGGTCCCAAAGAAGACCTGTCCTGGAGAGAGTGGAAGAAGTAGCACCGGCAACAACATCAGCCAGGAGAGGTGCAGGCAGAGACCAGCCAACCGCAATACCTCCAATAAGATCACCACCAGTGGAGGAAATACAGAGTGTAAGAGAACACTTACTATACTTGTCCAACACTCTGGACCTCAGTTTACCCAGAGGCATTGAGGATGTAGAAGCTGCTATAGAAGGTTGGATACCCTCTAAGCCCTACGCCTATAAAGCCCCCCGCATGGGCGCGGCAGTGGAGCATGGGAGTCGGAGGATTCGGATAACAGCCTACCGAAACACCCAAAAACAGTGGAAAAGAGATCGGGGTCGTGCCGTCAGGAACATCTTAGCTGGTGTCCCTGACGGCCCGCCAGCCCAACCTCCGGGCCTCCAGACATTCTGGACCGACCTCTTTAGCAAGTCATCACCCACTGAAAGGCGTAGGCCAAGACCTATTAGGAGTATGGAAGAGCTCAGCCCAATAACACCAGAGGAGCTCTCCACTGCCATCAAAGGGAC
>JAXIVD010000355.1:127500-135000 GCA_036785275.1 Cancer borealis
CTCAAATCAACAGAACAGCAGCAGTACTCTCGCTACGAACCGCTTGCACTTCTGCCTCCCTAACAAGGCTAAAAAGATTTTGTCACGCATCCCGATGGCGAAATCCTCCCGGCAAACCCATATTTACATTACTACACACCCTTATCTATAGAACAGCATCCTCACTGTCATTCGCTAAGACTGCACCGTAAAAAGAATATAGAGGTTTCGTCACGCAACGTAACATCCGAAAGTAACCTCAAGACGGTCTTGTGTGCAGTTGTACACAAAAGTAACTGTCGAACTTGAACGTATCATCGAAAAATAACACGTCAGAGTCTTGTGCAGTTGCACTCAAAAACAAGTGTCGAACTTAAACGTATCATCGAAAAGTATCACAAAAGTAACCTCAAGTCGCAAAACTAACACGTCAGACAGTCTTGAGACTATAGAAATCCTCCACGTATACTGACGGTAAATCATTACAAGGCCTTTCTACTGGTATTAAAAGAAAATCTTCTTGGGCTTTACTTCTCGAGATATTTAAATTTGAAGAAAAAAAATATAATTACATTTCACCATATATATTTTACGCCACTAAACACATCCCACCCGCTAAGGGAATACATTACTTTTCTTCTACAAGTACGCAATAAAAAATTTCCAAACTAAGGCTCATTAAGAAAATCTGTTTGTAGCATTTACAAGCTCGCAGCCTACTCTATTTGCACTAAGAATATCAACGTTCTATCTTAAATACTAACACAAATACATGGTAGCATTAATAATTTTCACTCGTGGGCTCCAGCACATAGTTGCTTGTTTTAGGTAGTTTCACCTGGCCCGGTGAGATAGTCTAGGTTCATTACGGATATGTGGTGAGACAGGCTAGGAAAGTGTCTGTCTCTTTCTCTCTCTGTGTCTGTCTCTTTCTCTCTCTGTGTCTGTCTCTGTCTCTTTCTCTGTGTCTGTCTCTGTCTCTTTCTCTGTCTCTTTCTCTCTCTCTCTCTGTCTCTTTCTCTTTCTCTCTCTGTCTCTTTCTCTCTCTCTCTGTCTCTTTCTCTGTCTCTTTCTCTCCCTGTCTCTGTCTCTTTCTTTCTCTGTCTCTTTCTCTCTCTGTGTCTGTCTCTGTCTCTTTCTCTCTCTGTGTCTATCTCTGTCTCTTTCTTTCTCTTTCTCTCTCTGTGTCTGTCTCTGTCTCTTTCTCTCTCTCTCTGTGTCTATCTCTGTCTCTTTCTCTCTCTCTTTCTCTCCCTGTCTCTGTCTCTTTCTCTCTCTCTTTCTCTGTCTCTTTCTCTCTCTGTGTCTGTCTCTTTCTCTCTCTGTGTCTATCTCTGTCTCTTTCTCTCCCTGTCTCTTTCTCTCCCTGTCTCTTTCTCTCTCTGTGTCTATCTCTGTCTCTTTCTCTCCCTGTCTCTTTCTCTCTCTGTCTCTTTCTCTCCCTGTCTCTTTCTCTCTCTGTGTCTATCTCTGTCTCTTTCTCTCCCTGTCTCTTTCTCTCTCTGTGTCTATCTCTGTCTCTTTCTCTCCCTGTCTCTCTCTCTTTCTCTGTCTCTTTCTCTCTCTGTGTCTGTCTCTTTCTCTCTCTGTGTCTATCTCTGTCTCTCTCTGTGTCTATCTCTGTCTCTTTCTCTCCCTGTCTCTTTCTCTCTCTGTGTCTATCTCTGTCTCTTTCTCTCTCTGTCTCTTTCTCTTTCTCTCTCTCTGTCTCTTTCTCTTTCTCTTTCTCTCTCTGTCTCTTTCTCTCTCTGTGTCTGTCTCTGTCTCTTTCTCTCTCTGTGTCTGTCTCTTTCTCTCTCTCTGTCTCTTTCTCTTTCTCTCTCTGTCTCTTTCTCTCTCTGTCTCTTTCTCTCTCTGTGTCTGTCTCTTTCTCTTTCTTTCTGTCTCTTTCTCTCACTGTGTCTGTCTCTTTCTCTGTCTCTTTCTTTCTCTGTCTCTTTCTCTCTCTGTCTCTTTCTCTCTCTGTGTCTGTCTCTTTCTCTTTCTTTCTGTCTCTTTCTCTCACTGTGTCTGTCTCTTTCTCTTTCTTTCTGTCTCTTTCTCTCACTGTGTCTGTCTCTTTCTCTGTCTCTGTCTCTTTCTCTCTCTGTCTCTTTCTCTCTCTGTGTCTGTTTCTTTCTCTTTCTTTCTGTCTCTTTCTCTCACTGTGTCTGTCTCTGTCTCTTTCTCTCTCTGTGTCTGTTTCTTTCTCTTTCTTTCTGTCTCTTTCTCTCACTGTGTCTGTCTCTGTCTCTGTCTCTTTCTCTCTCTGTGTTTGTCTCGCGTCGCGCCGCCTCCTCCAATTTTAGTACGGGAAGGACTTACTATCCGTTACAGTTGCTAGAGGTAGGTAACCTTGTTCACTCAGAGCTCTCCCGCAGTCTCAATGCAGCAGGCGGTGAAACATTGTCCCGCGCCGCCTCCTCCAAGTTTAGTACGGGAAGGACTTACTATCCGTTACAGTTGCTAGAGGTAGGTAACCTTGTTCACTCAGAGCTCTCCCGCAGTCTCAATGCAGCAGGCGGTGAAACATTGTCCCGCGCCGCCTCCTCCAAGTTTAGTACGGTAAGGACTTACTATCCGTTACAGTTGCTAGAGGTTAGGTAACCTTGTTCACTCAGAGCCTCTCCCGCAGTCTCAATGCAGCAGGCGGTGAAACATTGTCCCGCGCCGCCTCCTCCAAGTTTAGTACGGCAAGGACTTACTATCCGTTACAGTTGCTAGAGGTAAGTAACCTTGTTCACTCAGAGCCTCTCCCGCAGTCTCAATGCAGCAGGCGGTGAAACATTGTCCGGCGCCGCCTCCTCCAAGTTTAGTACGGCAAGGACTTACTATCCGTTACAGTTGCTAGAGGTAGGTAACCTTGTTCAATCAGAGCTCTCCCGCAGTCTCAATGCAGCAGGCGGTGAAACATTGTCCCGCGCCGCCTCCTCCAAGTTTAGTACGGCAAGGACTTACTATCCGTTACAGTTGCTAGAGGTTAGGTAACCTTGTTCACTCAGAGCCTCTCCCGCAGTCTCAATGCAGCAGGCGGTGAAACATTGTCCCGCGCCGCCTCCTTCCAAGTTTAGTACGGCAAGGACTTACTATCCGTTACAGTTGCTAGAGGTAGGTAACCTTGTTCACTCAGAGCTCTCCCGCAGTCTCAATGCAGCAGGCGGTGAAACATTGTCCGGCGCCGCCTCCTCCAAGTTTAGTACGGGAAGGACTTACTATCCGTTACAGTTGCTAGAGGTAGGTAACCTTGTTCACTCAGAGCTCTCCCGCAGTCTCAATGCAGCAGGCGGTGAAACATTGTCCCGCGCCGCCTCCTCCAAGTTTAGTACGGTAAGGACTTACTATCCGTTACAGTTGCTAGAGGTTAGGTAACCTTGTTCACTCAGAGCCTCTCCCGCAGTCTCAATGCAGCAGGCGGTGAAACATTGTCCCGCGCCGCCTCCTCCAAGTTTAGTACGGCAAGGACTTACTATCCGTTACAGTTGCTAGAGGTAGGTAACCTTGTTCACTCAGAGCTCTCCCGCAGTCTCAATGCAGCAGGCGGTGAAACATTGTCCCGCGCCGTCTCCTCCAAGTTTAGTACGGGAAGGACTTACTATCCGTTACAGTTGCTAGAGGTAGGTAACCTTGTTCACTCAGAGCCTCTCCCGCAGTTATAGTGCGAGATGGTATCTCCATACATTGCTTAACGGCTAGTTACCACCTTGACGGAAGAAAACTGCGGGAGAGGCGAGCCTTGTCGCTAAGAGACTCACAATCTGGCCGTGATTAGAAATGTTGTAGTCTTACCAAATATTACCAGACTACCAGATATCACTAAGAAAAACTGAGTATACCATCGTCTTCGTCATACAATGATGCACATGATGAAATAAAAAAAATAACATTAAAACGACATTTGCTACAAAATAATTGAAGGAAAAAAAAATAGCGCATAAAGAATTTTTTCAAATGTTCTCCTTCAACTCGCTGTTTCTCACATTTATTAAGCTCGTATTGTATTTTCAAATCCAGGTTCATAATCTGCACTCATTGACGATCAGTATGATGTACCATAACAACTGATATAAAATATTGTAGTTGGTTAAAAAGGCAGATAAAAAAATACTGTCAAATCTACAAGAAAACCGTCCAAGGCGGGTTTTCAAGGATTCGAATTTAACGACCATTTAAACCACTCATTATTTTTTCCACCACCATGTGTTACATACCGTAGCCATCAGCAAGCCTTCCACTACTCGAAGCAATAATTGGAAATTCAATGTAAGCTAATATAACCGAGTTACGAAGTGGTGAAGCACAACATGTCAAAACATTTCTTTATGCGCTATTTCATTCTACCTCGATTATATTCTAATAGATAAAGAAATAAAGCTGTCAATTGTAGCTCATCATATGCACCATTCTATCACCTACACGATGGTTGTTTTCATTTTTCTAACCGACGTCTGACACTTCCGTAATAACCGATAATATTGCAACATTGTTCAACTCCATCCTCACGTCGACCCCAACCCTCACTCTCCCGGTCTTACACACCGGGAACACCTCTCACACGCCTTAACTAACACAGCGCCTCACACACACACACACACACACACACACACACACACACACAAAAAGATATATATATTTAAATCAATTCAACAAATAGAACATAGAAATCGATTCAGTTACTACTACTAACCCTCCCGATATGTAAGAGCGGGAACACCTCTCACACGCCTTATTAACTAACTAACACACAGCAGCGTCACACACACAAATACATAGAGAAGACATTAAACAAAACACACAAATTCAATCACGCACTAGTAACAACACAACAACACGGTCTTTTTATAAGTCCAAATAGGAACATGTGTGGCTTGTGGACAAACAAAAACGCTAAACAGATGCATATCCGAAGGGTGGTTTTAAAAAAAGTACGGAATTCGATAAAGAATTCCATTTTTTTATCTCCACGGATACGCAAATGTGGCGGCAAACATTATACCTCTTGTATACAGCAGAAAAAAACAATTAACATACTGTAAAGCTTGATACTACTACGTTTACCTTGTACAAACAATGTCCCGGGCTCGCAACAGAGGAGGCAGTCGGGGTGCGAGAAACTTATCGTGGCTCTACCGCTCTCAGTCGCCGCCCGGCGCTGCCAACGGGGGAGAAACCAGTCACGAGAAACAATGGAGTGTGTGTATAGTGAGCCTCCTATATCTCCCGCGCTGCCAACCTGGAGACAGCAAGGAGTGACGAGAGAGAGTGTATAGCGAGCCGCCTCGCTCTCCCGCGCTGCCAACGTGGGGACAGCAAGGAGTGACGAGAGTGGGTGTATAACGAGCCGCCTCGCTCTCCCGCGCTGCCAACGTGGAGACAGCAAGGAGTGACGAGAGAGAGTGTATAGTGAGCCGCCCCGCTCTCCCGCGCTGCCAACGTGGAGACAGCAAGGAGTGACGAGAGAGAGGGTATAGCGAGCCGTCCCGCTCTCCCGCGCTGCCAACGTGGAGATGGCAAGGAGTGACGAGAGAGAGTGTATAGTGAGCCGTCCCGCTCTCCCGCGCTGCCAACGTGGAGATGGCAAGGAGTGACGAGAGAGAGTGTATAGTGAGCCGTCCCGCTCTCCCGCGCTGCCAACGTGGAGACGGCAAGGAGTGACGAGAGAGAGTGTATAGTGAGCCGTCCCGCTCTCCCGCGCTGCCAACGTGGAGACGGCAAGGAGTGACGAGAGAGAGTGTATAGCGAGCCGTCCCGCTCTCCCGCGCTGCCAACGTGGAGACAGCAAGGAGTGACGAGAGAGAGGGTATAGCGAGCCGTCCCGCTCTCCCGCGCTGCCAACGTGGAGATGGCAAGGAGTGACGAGAGAGAGTGTATAGTGAGCCGTCCCGCTCTCCCGCGCTGCCAACGTGGAGATGGCAAGGAGTGACGAGAGAGAGTGTATAGTGAGCCGCCCCGCTCTCCCGCGCTGCCAACGTGGAGACAGCAAGGAGTGACGAGAGAGAGGGTATAGCGAGCCGTCCCGCTCTCCCGCGCTGCCAACGTGGAGATGGCAAGGAGTGACGAGAGAGAGTGTATAGCGAGCCGTCCCGCTCTCCCGCGCTGCCAACGTGGGGACAGCAAGGAGTGACGAGAGGGAATATATAGCGAGCCGCCCCGCTCTCCCGCGCTGGCCAACGTGGAGACAGCAAGGAGTGACGAGAGAGAGTGGAGAAAATGTTTCTCCCGGGCTAGGAAGACGGGACATGCTCGGTAGGCGATGGGTGAGCGCGGGATGGAGTTGCCAGTGAGGAGAATCGGTCTCCCGCGCTACCAGCGCGGGGAGTTGCCGGCGGAGCGGGGCTGGTTTTGGACACGAGAACGGGCCGAGCGGGGCCCAAAGTGGCTTAAAATTTCCAATGTGGAGCGCGGGGCCAACTCGCCCCGCTCTCTTTCATGCTGCACCAAGCTTGGGCGCGGTAAAGGTAGCCGCTACCCCCAGGGAAGACTAACACGAGTTCGACCTGAAAAATATAGTAGGGAGGCGAGGTTGCTGGATCAACCTCAGTGCCGTCCCTCACGCTGAATGCTGCATACGTGCGTCAGACATCAGTCCTAACCACTTGGTTCTCTCTACCTATTACTAAGAAGGTACCGAGGCTATATACTAAGGGTGGCGGTTAGTGATTGAGATGCACTGGTGACGACCATTGGCACATCGAGCGTGTTAACGTGGTGGCGTAAAACACTGCTAGAGAGAGCAAAGGCCACGCACAACTTATATATATTTCTATATATATACGTATACATATGAACCACCCACATATTCTGCGTGCAGACTTTTACGACTGTCTCATGCAACACCCCCTCTCCTTTTGGAAGAGAAGCTCCACGGCATTAGCTGTGGCTCCTCGTGGCGGCGCACATGATGATATGGTGTTAGCTAAAGCGGGGAGCCTTCAATGCAGCGACCCCTCTTACTTTGTGATGGTTACTCCACTACCCGTGCGATAACTCATCCCGTAGGTTAAAGAATCATCACTTTAACCTCTCTACACTGACGCAGCTTCTAACGAACGGTCAGTTGGAACGAAGCACACTTTTGTTTCTTTTCGTGAGCAAAGACGGGTTATAAACGTTTCCCAGCAGCTTACAACTACTACCACAAACTTGGATGGTGTAACGTACGTTATTTCCATTCCCCCCTTAGAGAGAAGGGACGCTTGAATGGTGTAACGTACGTTATTTCCATATCACCCTTAGAGAGAAGGGACGCTAGAATGGTGTAACGTACGTTATTTCCATTCCCCCCTTAGAGAGAAGGGACACACTTGAATGGTGTAACGAAGGTTATTTCCATTTCCCCCTTAAAGAGAAGGGACGCGGCGTCGCGGGCCAATGCTGCCAATGGACGCTTAGCGCTATTACTAAACATTACAATCAAAAAGTTTTGATGTAACATAGCTACCTGGTTGATCCTGCCAGTAGTCATATGCTTGTCTCAAAGATTAAGCCATGCATGTCTAAGTACAAGCCGATTTAAGGCGAAACCGCGAATGGCTCATTAAATCA